>JAMAMT010000075.1:0-122213 GCA_023630325.1 Syncephalastrum sp. PYS2702
CAAGACAGACTTCGACATATCATGCACCATATAACCGACGAACTACATGATGTAGCTGTCATCACAGAAGCGAGCATGATAAAATTTGCAACTACAGGTCCACAGCGTCAATTCCATTTGGACAAATTTACCAACAAAGAGGTTGATCTCACAAATCTGAGCGTCGCCGTCTCGGCAGAGAACGAGAGCGACGATTACGTCAAGCTTTTCACCTTTGATCATTTGTCGTATCTCCATACGAAATATCTTCCAAGCGGCTATACGATTAAAGACAAGCACCCATTATGGCAAGACTATTTACCATACGAGGGTGGCGAGTTTTCTCGGTCTTGCCCTGCCAAGAGCGGCCTTTCTTTGGTGACCACAGCTGCCACGAAAAAATACGCAACAAATCTGACCACCATGTGGAGACCTGCCTCTGTGAACAAGCATATATACCACGTGCTTAAGACATTGCTGCGCATAGCATTGACTCCAGGGGAAATAGAAAGTGAAATCCGCGGCCGTAAAAACGACATGCAAACAATGGAGAAGCCCAGGGTGCAGGCCAGAAAGCTGTACCAATCGCGAGAGTACCACTGTCGGAAAAAGCTGTCAAAGGCTGAAGACAAGTGCCGAGACCCGTTCACACCCAACATTTACAAATGGGAAAAGAGGCGAGATATCGCCGAAGCAAAGCTCAAGGAGAACGAGCAAAGATGGTGCCAGCAAAAGTCAGAGAAGCCCTTAGTAAGGAGACACACGCACTTGCTTACTTCTAACTAACCATATGTTACTATACTAGCGGCAAATGGAGAAGACAGCCGAAAGTGAAGCTGCTGTGGACGAAAAAGCTCAATCGCATCAGGACCAACAAAAGGTGAAGATTTGGGAGTTTCGGTATTCCAGTTTCTGGACGAGTTCTAATGCCATCTTCTTTTGTCAACACATAGAAGCCAGCAACAACCAAAGCGGTACGCTCTTCATGTCTCGTTTTCTCTTTATTTGAACATACTAATAACGCGGGTAAAAAAAGCCCAGGGCTGCGAGAATTCATAAACTGGCGGGCTTCACAAAGAAGCTCCTTCTATCCAAAGATGAACACGACGATCTAGCTGCCTTTATTCAAGAAGATTGGTCCGATGAACCTCTCGAGGCACAGGAAGTAAAAACCGTTATGGATCTGTGGCGCGAGTTCCGCCCCTATCTCACATCTGCTATTGCTCGCACAAAATTCGTCATCGCCGATTACGTGTCCTTCGTCGTCTTGTCGAACAAGATACTTGCTGCGTTACAAAGAAGCACATTCGCAAAAACCTTGGTTCCCACGATTTCCGCCGGCTCCCTTATGGCGCTCGACGTTAACGCAACAGCCATATACTGCATTTTTGGCGTTGCAAGCGCGGAGACAGAGCTCTACAGTGAAGATGGGACAGTGATCAAGAATGCTTCGGAAGCAAATGCTCGGAAACAGCTCATGCTTGCAGGTCTCTTGGACATGGCCAGAGTACGTGCCATTTGTCAAAAATATGGCCTGAGCCTTCCGGAGAGATTCGTATTTCTTGCCAATGGTGCAGTCAGACTTACTGCACAGAAACTCAAGCCTCATGAATCAACCTATGAGCGCAGGCGCCGAGAAGGAAAGTATCAACAAGTCCCTGACAAGTACGAGTTACACGGAAAGACGGACCGATACGTTAAGGAGCTGCTCACCAGACTGGAGACGAAAAAGGAGGAAATTCTGGAAGACAAGAAGAAGATCACAGAAGAAGATACAGAACAGGCCGCGTACGCAAAAGAAGTCCTAGTGCAAAAAGAAAAGGACCTGCGCATGGCGACATACGTTGTGAAGAATGAACTGTCGCGCCGACAAAAGAAAAGTACGGCTACAGAAAAAGGCAAGAGCAAGGCTGAAGGGTCAAGCACAGCACAAGAGGAAAAGCCGTCAATCACGATACCCAACAGCGTCCCGACTCTTAGCAACCATGGTCTCGAAGATAAGGCCGACAAAATCGACATCAGCATCCTGAAATCTGAATGCGACGCAGCGGGAAGAGGCCTTGCTTTCAGCGGTACGGATTACGGCGTATGCACCCTGGCGGTGTCGGTGGGTCTGGAGAGGCCACCCCCGTTCGCAGTTCTTAAGACCACCGCGATGTGCATCCACACACACTCCCTCGCAAACAAACATGCGCGGTTGAGACAAAGAAGAAAAAGTATTCGGTCCGACGTAACCGAGCAGGAGGCGCGACTGTCACGCGCCTCCTGCAACAAGGGCGCCTCCCTCGCCGAGATCCTTTCTGCCCACGAGGTACATCTTTACTGCTCTATTTGTCACCATCACGACTAAACTTCCCATAGGTATGGAAAGAGGCTGCCCCGACAGTACGGGGCTTCCATAATTCGGCAAAGCCTCTAAAAGAAAAATATGCGCAAGAAGTGGCTCTTAAGAGGATATACCGAGCCCTTGCCACGAAGGAAGCCGCTTTCGCCAAGACAGGCCGCAAATCAGTTGTCATCCGCTGCATTGGCGACAAGGGTACCGGAGTCGGTTCCCGCCTCAGGGGCCGTCTTCGGTACGGTGGCAAGCAGCTGCGCCGGTACGAAAGCATGATCAGCCTCGTTGCCATCACGGACGAACACCGGTCATCGAAGACCTGCCAAGCGTGCCTGAAACCTGTCATCCGGCCCTCCTACAACTACAACGGCGTTCGCCGTAGAAATTTTGGCGCCGCGCGCTGCATGAATGCAGAATGCCCACTTGTCAAGAGAGGCCTGGCCACGCAAGGTCGGGATGCCATGGCGGCCATGTGTATCGCAAGTGCAGGGAAAGGTTGGATCATCGGAGGTCAGGCCCCGACGGCCCTCAACAAGAGGGCGACGATCCAAGGATTGCTGCAACAAACGGAGGATGATCGCTAGTTCCTTTTTTTTTTGCGCACCTGCAACCTCACCATCTCTTTTTTTTTTTCGCGTCTTGCACCCTCACCATCTCTTTTTTCCGCATCCTGCAACCTCACCATCTCTTTTTTTCGCGTCTTGCACCCTCACCATGTTTTTTTTGCGTACCTGCACCCTCACCACACACTTCAGAATAAAGAATCATAGCTACAAAGATGAATGATTTACATGTGCTCACTCACCTTCCTCTCTCCTCGCGTTCACCCGCTTTCGGTATTGCTTCCTGAGTCTGATTCATGAGTCATGGAAAATAGCTACAGTATTCAGGTCTCGCCATCTGTCTAATTTCTACGTCTGACATATTATGTCGTTTTTAAACGCGTCAAGTGAAGCGTGGTCAATGTTATACCGAATACGCCGTCGTCCGAGGAAACGCATGCAGAGGAACGAAGTACTGTATTCAGGGGCGATGTGACAGCTTGCTGTTGATCAAATCACCCTTATTTAGAAAGGGGGTGAGCGCAAGGGTCGGGCGGGGGCGGGGGCGGAGGCGGAGGCGTATCCGTTGTACCAAAAAGAAAAAAAATAACATAGAGATACAAAAGAGTAGAACTTTCTAGGCTGTTGGATGTGGAAAATATGAGCACCAGAAAGAAAGTGTTTGGGCACAGTCAGGAAAGCGAACGGGACGACAGATATTAGGAGATAAGTCATAGCGGGAGCCTCCCACGCGTATATGCTGGAATTAAAGTTTTATATAAACCAGAGTGGAGGTGTTGGCAGATGGAGCGTCTATTTATCACACATGACTCGTCTCAATAAAGATCCGCCACCGTCCGCACCAGGGGACTGGCAAACCAAATCCTCACCAATGAACACTAACCCCTCTAACAACTCTAACACACGCACCTTGTCCTTTCGCTCATATGCCCAAGTTACTAGAGGCATGAAAGCGACGGCCCTCGCGGCGCTCCCATCGCCCCGAACAGAACACCAAAAAGACGCCACCATCCTGGACCCTTGCCTCCTGCGGCAAGTTTCTGAGGAATTCATTGTCTTTTACGCCGCCGTAACAGCGGAGGCTATTTCAAGATCGAAGAATACATGAGTGCTCACCGCGTACATGGAGAAACGAAAATGATACGGAACTTTGTCCACGCGTCATAAAAACGGTTTCATTTATACCAACAACCGAGCAACGATGTTCTCAACCATCTGGAAGTTAAAAGTGTACCGCTCTGTACTATCAAATAACTATTATAGTCTAGAGTATAAAGCGAAAAGACATTCTTTATTATCTTAGCAGCAACAACAGGCATTGTCGATGATGCGGAGACTTCAAAGCAAAGGAGATCGGGAAGGATATCGAGGAGGAGTACAGTTGAGATACGTACAAAAGCCGATCGGATAGTGGGAGCAAGAGGACCTTACGGCAGAACGCTCAGTTGAAGTATATGCGTTGGACGCCGAGGATAAGACCACGGCAGATGGCACATTCTCGCAACTTGCTAACACATTCACGACAGTAGCAGGAATGGAAGCAGGGAGTAATGGCAACTTCGATGGTACGGTCCTGGCAGATGCAACATTTGATATCAAAAGCAGACAGGCTTTCTCTTTCCTGTATTAGACTGCGCAAATGCTGGACTTCCTGAAGAGTTGAGGTCATCCTAATGTCGAGCTGCGCATAATCACGCTGGATCGTCCGCCGCCGATCGTCTGCAATCTCCAACTGCTGATCCATGCGCTCGTATTTTTCCTTGAAGGTGCGTGCGGCAACCTCGGCTCGCTTGGTGCGTGTTTCTTGTTCGTGGAAGCGCGACTGCTGGTAGTCAACCTGGAGCTGCAGGCGCTGGAGGTCAGTCTCAGTTTCACCCGTCGCAATCGAGCGCTTCATCATGTCCTGTGTGCTCAAGGCCACGGCCTCGATCTCGCGCTGCACGTCTTGAAGCTTCTTGAGGAACGACTCGCTCGCGACCTCAAACTGATTGTGGACGTCTGGGTCCTTCCGCAAGTCGGCCAGGGCCTGCCGGGTGTGCGGATGATTCACCATTTCCTCCTCTAGGGCCGAGTCTTGGTTGCTTGGGACGCACTGTTTCCGGGATACGTCTGGATTCGATGTAGGTGAGGGACCAGGGCTCCTCTCTCTGTTATTGTCGCTGTCATTACCACTGTTTGGAGTGGTATGGGACGCGGCAGACGCAGGTATCTCGGGGAAAGATGGGTCGTCTACGCTGGCTGTAGTAGCAGGGATAGCAAGACGAAGGAAGGTGTCGCTAGCGGCATTTCCCTGGATATGGTGCAGATGTTGAGGACAGAAGCGGGGGCGGTGGAACGGCACTTGCTCGGCGCGTACTTTGTAGCTGCATTTGGGACGCGCGGCAGGTATCTTCACGTTGGGACAGCGGAAGGTCAGCACGTCGGAAAAAGTATCTGGTTCGTATAGAGCCATTGGCAGCTCACAAAAGCATTTGGTGACCGGAGGCGTGCGCTTCTCATACGTATTTGTCATGCCCAACAGAGCACAAGCGGCAAAGTTGAAGTAGGGACACACGCTGAGCCCTGGATCATGCTCGTCAATATCCGCTCCTTGCTGCAGTTGGTGGCGAAACTGATCATACGCTTCTTTGTGAATGTGGAAGCCGCAGATCATACCGGAGAATCGCTCGCCTGTGGGAAAAACAGCAGTGTTCGTAAAGTGACACTCGTAGATGGTTCCGAACAACCTCGTTATGGGTTTCGTAGGCTGCTCTGTCGCAAAAACAAACCGGCGGATCCCGCAAAGCTTGGAGTTTCTTTGAAATGGAGCATTCTGGAGAAGACGCCACCTCTTTTGAGCTCGCATTGCCGTCGTCTTCGTCGTCACTGGGCCAGTCAATCACTTGCTCTTCTTGGGCCGGCTGCTCTTCTGACCTTCTCGCATTGGCCAGCTGCTCTTCCCAGGTTCTTGCAAAGGCCTCCCAATCCACAGAGTCATCGACATCCAGATTCACGCCCGACCTATCTTGTCTCGTACGGCCTGCAGTGCGAGTCTTTCGCGAGTCGCGTGCTTTTGTCATTTGCAACGTATTTTGTGCGGAAGAAAAGATCGGATTGAGGGTTTTCAAAATTACAAATATATAGAACACAGGAATCAGTGAACACGGCACCCACTGACGTTTAAAGTGAAACAACGAAAGAGGAGTATATGAAGATAGTGAGATAAACTTAATGGATTAAACTAGCCTATGACAGCTTCGCTTCGTCCAGTTGTGAGCCTTCGCCTTACGTTCCGGGTGTGAGCGAGCCCCTTCGCCTCCGGCTTCGGGTCATCACAACCTGCACTTAATCTTCGGTCACTCTAGTCCGCTCCCACCGCTAGATGAGCCCCCATACCCCCGTTAACGCTTCGCGTGTGCGAAGGGTGGTAAAATATAATCATCACATTTCGAGGACGCCTGCCCAAAATTGTTGCGACCCGAACTGCATTCTCAAGCATTGTCGGTATTGAAAATTCTGCTTATGTAATCCCTTTACGAGTTCTAGAAACAGCCTTCAGCGGATTATAAGAGAATGGGAGTTAACAAGTGCAAACCACACAAATGCCTCCAGCACATGTGTACTGCCTGAAAAATGCATAATTCTACACTGACCAATTCTCGTGGCTTACCATTGATTCTTCTCCAAGTGCAGCTACTCTAGGGCATCTATTTATGACCAGGAGCGCAGTGTGCACATTGCTTTGTAGGGCTTTTATAATGCCGCCTTCCCGGGTTCGCTCAGTTTATATCAGGTCGAATATTAACAGACTCTTTCGCAAAACTAGCTCACACAAGACAGGTCTGCGCTGCATGAGTGTCAATGTGGCTGTCTGGGAGACACACGAATTCAGTTTTCACTTTTTCATTTTCGAGCGAGTGTACAGAAGCAACTGTAATTCCACCCGTCTATTGGTCCCTGCGCTACCACCACCTTTGCTGCTATCGGGTATCAATACTCGACGACACCTTTGTCGAGTTCTGTACATACCTAACAATAGCAGGCTGTTTCTGTTTGTATCACATAGGCTTTCTGTTGCTTGATTTCACTTGCTTTTCACGGGTAACAAGGAAGACACTGTGTGTATGCATAAGGCGGGGCCTCGATTTGGGCTGACTGCGGCCATCAATTTCCAATCATCGTCTCCCCGCTTTACTTGCTCTATTTCCCCAATACAACACAACACAATAGTATGCCCACATCACCCGACCGTCACCGCCGCAGTCGCACGCCAGACGATTATGATCGCGCCGATCGAAAAAGAAGGTAAGCCGTTGTCCTTTTTCAGTGGGTGAATTCTAATCTGATTCCGTTATAGGCACAAGCACCGATCACGATCCCCCGAGCGACGCCATAAAGACAAAAAGAAGAAGAAATCAAAGCGCCGGCACGAAAGCGACGATGAAAAGGAGGAAGACTACACGTCGACGCGATTAGAACAATCAGGCTACAACAATGTCAACAATCCCTTTAATGATGTCAATCTCGAGTCAAAGTTCGTCTGGGGCAAAAAAGAAAAACGCGATCGCAAGCTCCACAAGGATGAAGAGGAGCGACGACGCAACGAGCGCGATCGGCGGCGCCAGACCGAGGAGGAACTCGCCAAGCTGAAGCGACGTCGCGCCGAGCGTGAGATCGAGATGCGTCTCAAGGAAGAAGAACAGACCCGTAAACAGCGCGAGCAAGAGTTGGCCCAGATGGGTGACTGGGAGACCAAGGAGGAAGAGGTAGGGACGAACGATAAGTGAAGGGAAATGGAAAGCTGAATGGGTATTTCTAGTTTCATCTCGAGCAAGCGAAGCGCCGCGCCGAGATTCGCATTCGCGAAGGCCGTGCGAAACCGATTGATATCCTGGCTATGAATCTCTTGCTGGCCAACGAACCCGACAAGCTAGAGAACGACGTCGACATGGAGATCGATCTCGAGGAACCACATACCATCTTTGACGTACGATAATGGCACACATATCACGTTTCTTTGCTTTTCGATACTCACTCCAATTTAGAATCTCAACCTCGAGGAGACGGAGGAACTTCATGAAGATATCCGGATGCACATGTCGCTCGAGAAGAATGAGAAGTCGCTCGAGTTTTGGCGTGCGCTAATTGTTATCGCTGACGACTCGCTCGACAAGCTCCAGGCAAGTGAGACCCAGCGAGCGGCCACCGGTGTAGCCGAGGATGTGAAACGCGACGTCGATCGCGTCCTCTCAGGCAAGACACCTGAGCAGCTCTCGATGCTCAAACGCCAGATCGTCGCCAAATTGCAGTCCAACGAGCCCGTCGACGTCGAGTATTGGGAGAACCTGCTTCGCGAACTGGTGGTATACAAGGCTAAAGCCAAGCTCTCTGCGATGCACCAACAGCTGTTGGCGCGTCGTCTCGAACAGCTTCGTACGCGCCAGCAGGAAGAGGCGCTCAAAGTCCAAAAGGAGCTCGAGGAGGTCTTGTTCCAGCAGGAAGACGTCGAGGTGCATGGTGAGGGTGTGGGACCGGGCGAGGGTCTGCCAAACGAGCCGGTGGATGAGGCCCTTATGGAAGAGCAGGATCGCGGCTTTGAAGCGAAACCCAAGGTCGAGGACGGCTACACGCGCGCGATGAGCCCAGAGCCGATTGCTCAACTCTCACGTGACGACCGTGAGCGGAGCGTCCTGGATCCTGTCGAAGATATGCGTCAATTGGTAAGTCACTAACGGGGAAACTAAGGAACCGAGATAAGCAACACGTGGCTCACATTCAACTATAGATGGAACAACGACGCATCGTGCTCCAAAGCAAGATCATCACACGCCGCAACAAGCCTGCTCCGAAGCAGGAGCACGAAAAGCCCCAGGACGATTCGGTGGCCTCCGCTGTGTTGTTTGAGCAGGAAGCAGCCAAGGGCGTCGACGAGGACGAGGAGCTCTTCAATATGGAGGCCGAGCTCTCGAAACAGACATACATGTGGCAGGACAAGTACCGGCCGCGCAAGCCGCGCTACTTCAACCGCGTTCACACTGGCTACGAGTGGAACAAGTACAACCAGACCCATTACGACCATGATAACCCGCCCCCCAAGGTGGTGCAGGGCTACAAATTCAATATTTTCTATCCTGACCTCATTGACAAATCGGTCGCACCCTCGTATCGCATCGAGCGTGATCCCGAATCCCCTGAGACGGTCCTGATCCGCTTCAAGGCTGGACCGCCGTATGAGGACCTGGCATTCCGCATTGTTAACCGCGAGTGGGAGTACTCGCATAAAAAGGGCTTCCGGTGTAGCTTTGATCGTGGTGTGTTGAGTCTTTGGTTCCATTTCAAGCGACAGTTCTACAGGAAATAAAGTACATCTTCAGATCATGCCAGCGATGATTACTATGGTTTATGGGTAATGCGGCGCTTCACGTTTATAGATGACCATATACATAATTCGGCGCGGCGCACGTAGCCTTCAGATTTAGTAGGCACTCCCAGTGAGATGACCTGCCAATGACGACTAGGCGCTGGCTGCTGACAGGCTTGTGCCAGGTGGGTACAACACAAAAGATATCATGTCTTGAGGGTCTCCGTTTACGACGACTGACAATATATATACAGTAGTCTTATCAGACTGTCGATACTTTCGCTGGCACAACCTCAGGCATGGGAGAAATGTCGTCTGCTATTCAAGAGATTTCCACCTATAATTGTTACCTTTTGATGCTGTTTATCACTATCACTGATATATCACCAAACATTGCTTCGCCGTTGTGAACAATCACGTACCTGACACAAAGTACAGGAGTATCTGAGCTGCGTACCAGAATTCTCTCCCAGGTTTTCCAGCATCTCGCAGTGTTTTTTAAAAACAAAATATATGGCTACCACCCCTGGCTTGTCCCCTCCTCAAGCCTCCGTTGGTTTGTACAAGAAAGCTCTCGGGAGAAAAGATAGGAAGATGTTGGAATGGCTATCTCTAATATTGGTCTAACGTAATTGTTGGGACTGACACCTATTCTGTCGCTCTGTGAAGACGTAAAACTAACCATGTAGATATGTTCACGCTTTATTTGGGGGACAAAGTCGCTTTTGAGTGAATACGATCTATAGCATCCCAACTGCTACTCTACATACTTTACATACATCACAACAAGAGAATACAGGCAGCTATGCATACGGCGTCGAAAAAGCCTGCATGGAAGCTTATTACATATGCGTGTGCATCGATGAAGTCTATATTTCTGCCAGTAACATCTGAACATTTTTTAAACCATACACTCTGCATGACAGTGTGCGCGCCCTGGGCAGACGGGAGCTACAAATACATTTGCCAAAGCAAAAACATAACACTAAAACATAGAAGCAAACACAATGGCGAGTGCCTTCTATGGAGTCCTCGATTAAAGAAGGAGTGCAAAGAGGAGTGAAGAGGAGGTAGTTCATGGCTTTTGGGGTGTGCCCCTATATTAAGAAAGTGGAGAGTCAGTATTTACTGCGTATCGGTATCATCACCTGCATACCAAAAACCCGGCTCACGCATCCTAATTGTCCCGCGCCCGGATTCAGATGCTACATCCATATCGAGAACATGCGCACATACATTACATACTGACAGGAGAAGGGTGATGCGACGGCCCAAGTAGATATATACCATGCTTCCATTGCTGACTCCTACTGCTGCAATGTCTATCCTCTTCCATGCATGTACGTCTATCCATAAAACAAACAAACATTCAGTGTATGTTACACTATCTAGGTGTAAGCAGCACATCTTTTGACACATAGATATGGACACAGTGAAATAGCCTCATCGTCCTCCTAAGTTCAACGCATCGATTCCAGATATTGCCCATGGTTCTGGAATGATTAGAAGAAGAGCAAAAAAAAGGGTGAATTACGCACAATTGGGTTTATTTGGATATTTTTCAAAATTTTTCCCAGCAATGGTACTCATGACATTTGACATTGGTTGACATGATCTCGCCTTTTCTCCTTTTGTGACGGCAAGAGATTTGATGACGCTGTCTTTCGCTTGTTTAGATCGAGCCAGATGGCTTGTGTTCTGCGCACTGAACGACACACTGTTATCTGGCGCCAATCCTAAAACTGACCGAGGAGAGTCCTGTTAAAATGTATGTTACCATTCTGCATATGATAGATTTATTAATACGCGGAATATGTCATCCAATCTCGGTAAGAGTATATAGTATAAAACAGGCAATGAATGAACAGCAAAGGCTAACGGTCGTCAATCACAGACACATGACATCCAGCATGGCTCTCAGTTGAATGAATGACATAATTATTACACTGTAGTCGCCTGCGATTGATCATGTATTCGGACTGCGTGCGCATACTCCACGTTCCTCTAAGGAACGCATGGACGGAAACCCAATCAATCCGAGTTATTTACGCTTTGTTTTTTTTCCTGTTCTGGAATCTTCCTTTTTTGCCCGTCTCTCTGGTCTTCTTTCAATTCCATTGAAATACGCACGTAGTGCAGAAGGTGAGATATAGTCAGCTTCTTTCATTCCGTAGGCTATCGGTCGAATCAGAAAGGCTGTCATTTATGCCCCTGAGTAGACTGGAGCAAACTCAGCTGGGTTTAAGTGAACAGAGCCAAAGACAATATGTCTGAGTTCTATTAAGCTAAAAAAAAATCATGCGTGCTACAAACGCGACAAAAGCAACACAGCAGTGTTTTATACAAGGCAAAGCAAGACAAGAGGGAAAAAAAATTAAAGTTAGTGAATGGCGTAGACATAGTCGAGATCGACATATTTTGCACTTATGCTAGACAGACGTGCGTAATTGCAATAACGTCGTTTTGTAGTTTTGCATGCACCATTTACATCTACCGATTATCCTGTTCGGATGCAAGACGTGTGTTCCTCTAGCATAGCTGATATTGTCACGATTTACGGAAAAAAAGAAGAAAATACAAAGAGAATCGTTCATGCTACAGGCGCCTTTTATTTTCTGGGACCCAGCTGCTCGAACGAAAAAAATAAAAATAACAATAATAATAATAAAAAAGAATTCAAGGAAAAATTCAAGTAGATCGAGTATTAGGGGATGGGAGGAAATGATAGAGAGAGAGACAGATGAGCGGAAAGCGAGAGAAGTAGAAGAATATCAAAGTGAGGAGGGAAAAAATGAAGAGAGAAAGAGAGAGATACAGTGGAAGAGGAGTCAATTTGGGGGTGCACATCCCAGAGATATACAGGAAGAGCAATCCAACCATCATCATCATCATCATCAGCATCGTGATTGATTGAATGTATCCGCTACTACACACAATACTCTATCCCTTTCTTGCCATTTGTTCTTTTCTGCGACCTGCAATGCCCCCCTAATTTTTTTTTAGCTGGCCCTTGATGTGCGTATGTATGTAAGAGTGTGGGTTGTGTGTATCAAAAAAAAAAAAAGATTCATGTCCTTCCTGTGTATGTAAGAAAAAGGCCGTTCTTCGTTATTAAAATACTGCTATTGCATTTTATTCCCTTTTCCTTTTCCCTCTCTATCCCTTTGTCGCTTTTCTATGGCTGGCGATGACTCCGTCACCAACTTTGTCATTGGCGTATTTGTCTCATTAGGTACGCTCTCTTTCGCTCATGCTTGCTCCCTCTCTTTCTCTCTTGCTTTTCAATCCTGTGGTCATGGTCATTGGCTAATGGCAAACTCACCATTGCAACTATTTCTGTATGTAATACGCTGTAGGTGCCTCTTTTATGGACGCACTGGGGCTGAACCTGCTCAAGCTGGACCACGTCAAAGAGTCACAGAAATCAGTATCTGAACAGCGAACGGATTGTGGTCGGCCTTTGTGGCACATGGGCCTTTACACCTACATTGGCAGTCAGCTGATCGGAAGCACAATCGCGTTGAGTACGTCTTTTTTTTTTTTTTTCCTTCCCTTGATTCTTGTAATCCAAACCGCCACTGCTCATAAACACTCAAACCAACCAACCCCCTTCTTTTTTTATGTTCTACTAGATTATCTCAAGACTCAGGCAAGTCAGCAGGAGAAGAAGAAAAGAGTCAAACGAATGGCGTTGTGAACTTATTTTGTTATTATTATTATCATTAGTGGGTTGCTCCATTAGGTAGCGTGGCGTTGATCTATAATTTTATCTTTGCCAAAATATTGGTGGGCACCAAGATCACCCGTCAAGACGTGCTGGGCACGTTTGTTGTCATTGCCTCGGTGATATGGATCGTCGTCTTTGGTGGCATGTACAACGGCGAAGACCGTATGTATTCAAGAAAAAAAAAAAAAAGAAGGGAAGAGGGGCCCGACTGGGGGCCGGTTATCATCCGACTCATTCTCAACATTGTTATTGTCTTGTTATGACCCTGTAGCCGAAAACACGATCTCTCTGGAGAACCTCAAGATGTTGTTCACGCGGCCCGTCTTTATTATTTACTTTAGCGCACTGAACCTTATCACCTTTTCGGGCCTGTTGTTTGCCATTTGGTCACGTTGGGTCCTGAATGACGACAAACGAAAACACCAGAGCCACCTCTTTATTGGGATGAAGCCAAAACGCATGCGACGCGTCGTCGGCCTGATGTTTTCCCTTGAGGGCGGCATGCTCGCAAGCGAGACGCTCTTGCTCGCCAAAAGCGGGTATGTAAAGAAATGAATTACGTTGGATTCAAGCTCACCCATCACAAGTGTCAAGCTCTTTACGTTGTCGGTCAGTTCCCAAGTCAACCAATTCACGGACAACACAAGTCGATTCATCCTGCTCGCCCTCGTCCTTACCGCCGTCCTGCAGGTTTACTGCCTCAACAGCGCACTCAAGCTGTATTCGTCTGTCGTGGTCGTCCCTGTCTTCTATGGCACTTACACAGCGCTTGGCCTGGTCAATACGATCATTTATCTCGACGAAATTGGCAATTATCCGGGCTGGGCCATTGCCCTCGTCTTTGTGGGGATTGGCGTCCTCATCTATGGTGTGTTCCTACTCAGCTCCAAGCCCGAGTCACCTGCGACCGCGCGCCAAGGCGAAGAAGAGGAGGAAGAAACAAGGGAAGCCAACGATGTAGAAGAAACATTACCAGAGCAACCTCCACGCACAGCAGACGGGGTCGAGATGCTGATGATGCACTCCAACAAGTCGTGGCCTACTGCCAAGGACGAAAAGCAGCAGCAGCAGCAGGAACACCAGCTCTCGTCCACGCCCTCACTCCCGCTGCCCCCACCTCCACCCTTTCACACTGTCGTCGGTAGCACGCCACCTCCACCACCACCGCCACCCCCGGCTGAATCCTCGAGCGGTGCCATCCTGCGGCGGGACGAGCCCAAACAATCTCCTTCCCTCTTGAAGCGGCTTTTCTGGTGGCAGCGCGCGCAGGAACCCGAACCGGAAATGTGCAGACGACGCTTTACACATCAGACCGGCTTGGAACCCAACCTCGACGACGGACACTGGGTCAAGCCCTAATGTTTTCCCTTTCTCTTCTTATCGTGTATCATAGCAAACCCTCTTTTGTTATTTTCATCAATTTCGCACATCTATACACACTCTCGCACACACACGCACCACACGCACGCACGCACACACACAAAACACACAGACAAACATAAGCACTCACACAAAACATACGCACTCGACATACGTTTTTGCACGCTTAAACATTCATATAATAAAAAGAAAAAAAAAATAAAAACAATTAGCGCTTGAATGAGATTTTAAAAAGGAAGATGAAGCGGGCATTTTTTATAATTTATACTCTTCCAAAAAGGGACAACTTTACACGTAGAGCACGTCGTCCACAGCGACCATAGCAGCAGCAACAGAAGCAGCAGAAGCAGCAGTGAAAGAGAGAAAGAGAGAGAGAGACAAAGGAGAGAGACACAGACTGAGAGAGAGAATTGTTCTCCATGTCGGCATGCCATGATCTCAAACTCTTTTGGCCATCCCATTTCAGTTCGCCTCGCATAAAACAGCCATGTTACTTGATTGGCTGGTACACGGGGGAGAACACGGTCTGCATCGCCGCCAGCATTGCAGACATGGACGTATGTCCCATTCCATTCCTTGTAGTGTGAACTGATATTCATAGCTTACAACAACAGCTTCCCCAAGTGCGCGCGCTTCTTGACAACTTTTGCAAAGGACCTTACTCGGAATACACCAACATTGACAGGGTCTGCAAAACACCACCCGCCATCCTCGGCGTCTTGACCGCCCATCCCCATCGGCCCAGTGAGCCTGGCGTACCAGACCGCTTTCTGACGTTTACCTTGAACAGCGCCTACGTCCCTATACCCGTGTAAGGCCTAAAAACTGTCGACACACATATAGGATGGATATAGGATGGGCTGACACTCAAAATCTGTAGCTCCATGACGACCCACACCGGACGCGTCCCCGTCAAATCCTATGAAATCATCTTTTACGAACAACCGAACCCAAAACGACTCCAGTTCCTTGCCCTCGACCCACTCGACCTCGACATTTCTCCCGCCACGCCTGCCCCGGAGGACGACCCCCGCCACAAGGCAGCCATGAACCACCTCGCGCAGGCCGTCCAGTACAGCCACCGCCTCCTGCCCAACACGGCCCAGCCGCACGACCTCGCACACGTCCTGGTGCAGATCAATTCATCGTACTATCTGGAAAAGGGTCTCCGCAAGCTCGTCCAGCCCAACCACTGGGAGTCCTTCAAGTCCTTTTGGCTCCGATTCCTCGTCAGGGGCCCCGTCCAGACCTTGGTCCACGGGCTTCAACGCCTCCTGCTTGGCCCCACGCTCTGCCTCCTCTTTGTGTTCTATTGCCTCGCTCAGCTGACCCTCCAGATCCTCAACACCCGTCTGCCGCAGTTCCCTTTCAACGGCGTTGCCATCAAAGATCTCTCGACCGCGGGCCAGCAGATCGATCTGCGCCTCCAGCAACTCTACTTTTGGCCGAGGCAGTATTCCATGCTACGCAAGCGGAACTGGGCCAACACAGCCGAGACCCGTGCCTATTACATCAGGTATGACAAAGAAGACATAGTACATCGATTCATGCATTACTATGAGATGTCCGATGATGCTCACTTTGGATTCAGCTTCTACAATAGCATGTGGCTCGTCGCGAACGATATCATCCTGGGCGTTGCCATTGGCTCCTTTCTCACCACCAACAGGTACATCGTCTCGTTCCTGCTCCACAAGGTCCTACACGAGTACACTGTCCAGTCCTTGCGGTCCATGATGCTCTGGTTCCTCGAGTCTCCGGCCGGTCTCAAGCTGAATCAGGAACTCGGTCATTTCCTGAGTGAACTCTTTTTGTGGCTCATCCGGCTCTGGACCGGCACCATGCAGGCCATCAAACCCTTGACCCCGCAAATCATCCATGTCATTGGCTTGTCCGGTATCTTTGGCGTATCCATGACGGTGTCGCTCCTATCCGACTTTCTGGCCTTCATGACCCTCCATGTCTACTGCTTCTACCGGGTCGCGGCCCGCATCTTCAACTGGCAGCTCATCATCCTCTATTCGCTTTTCAACTTGTTTCGCGGCAAGAAACGTAACCTGCTTCGCCATCGGATCGATGCGTGCGACTATGATCTCGATCAGCTCCTGCTCGGGACGTGTCTCTTTACCCTCCTCACCTTTTTGTTTCCGACCGTCCTTGTTTATTACCTCACATTTGCGTTGGTAAGCACACTATTGCAGGAAAAAGAAAGGAGAAAAAAGGTTATTGACCTTTGCCAACGTAGAGCCGCGTGGGCGTGATCGCCTTGCAGGCCATCCTCGAAGCCCTTCTCGCTTTTCTGAACCACTTTCCCCTGTTTGCCATCATGCTCCGCATCAAGGACCCAGACCGCTTGCCGGGCGGCCTCAAATTCGAGCCGTTCGATCAAAAGACCTTCTTGGTGCGCCACCACCGTATCTATCAGAGCCTCACCAGGCTCTGGCATGGCCTCACCCGATCCAGAAAGCATGCGTCGCGAACGCACCATTACCATACCAAGACCAAGCGCAAGTCGGTCCATTTTAAACTCCATGACCAAGAAGTGTCCTCCCATCGGGGTGCCTATTTATTCATGTGGGTAAGTTTCCAACCAAAACAGGGACATCCAAGTTGCTCGAGCCCACTCCCCTCATTTTCCTTTTTTATTTTAGAACATGCCGATTCCTTTCACCGCCATCTTTTTCCAGTACGTGGCGCTCTGGAAACGCTTGAGCGCGCACTATTTTTCAGCTTACTACTTCAAATGCTTCTTGTACGGCGAACCGATCAAACCGATCCCTCGGCTGCAGTATCCCATGCTACCCAAACAGCGGCCTGAACTAGCCACGGTGTGGAACTTGCTCGTGTCCACTCTTTGGAACACATCTCCAGCGGACGCCTCAACTTGATTTAATACACTATATACAAGCATATATACAAACACATATACACATGCACACACACACACACACACACACAGCCTAATTCTTTGATCTGTACACAAGTATAATATATTTTTTTCCCTTAAAGAAAAAACAATGAACCATCCATTACATATTCCTCTACGTTTTGAAAATTTTACTGACGGAGGTAGACAGTGACAGTGTCCTTGACGGCTGCACCGGTATGCGAATCAGTGGGCAAGCCCGCGGTGTCGTTGGCGATCGTCAGCTCCTTGAGCTTGGCCAGGGTCTGGATCGCGCGCTGCTCGCCCTCGAGGATCTTGGCCAGCGCCGCATCCTTGGCGTACACGGTGACGACACCGTCCTTCTTGATCGAGTGCTGGACGGCCAGACTGCGGATGGTCCGGACCACCTCGAACACATTGTCAAACTGCTGCTCGGCTTCGTCGTTCGCATAGGCGGGCTCCTCGACGGGGTACGACGCTTTGACGATGGACGGGATAGTGTCGCCGGCACGGCGCTCCAGGCGCTGGTAGAGCTCCTCCGTCACGAAGGGCATGAAGGGATGGAGCAGCTTGAGCGCGCCCTCCAGACAGGTATACAGGGTATCCTGCGCGGTGCGCTTGGCGGTCTCGTCCGAGCCGTCGCAGACGGGCTTGATGTGCTCAATGTAGACGTCGCAGAGCTCGTACAGCCAGAACTGGTAGACCGCGTTCGTCGCGCCCATGAAGTTGCGCTCGGCCAGGCACTTGTTCGTCTCCTTGGCGGCCTTGTTGAGCTTGGCCAGGACCCAGAGGTCGGCGAGCGACTCGCGGCCGGTCGGCTGCGCGCTGGCGTTCGGCTTGAAGCCGTCGCCGAGCTTCATCATGGCGAAGCGCGTCGCGTTCCAGATCTTGTTACAGAACTTGCGGTAGCCCTCCACACGCAGGATATCCAGGTTGATGTCACGGCCACCCGTGGTGTACGCGCACAGCGCAAAGCGGAGCGCGTCCGTGCCGCACTGCGGGATGCCCTTGGGGTAGTCGGCCTTCTGGCCGGCCTTGGCGCGCTCGACCTCGCGCGGGTCGAGGTTACCCTCCAGCAGCTTGGCGTGCAGGCCGTCGAGGGTGATGCCCTCAATGACGTCGACGGGGTCAATCACGTTGCCGAGCGACTTGGACATCTTGCGGCCGTGGGCGTCACGGATCATGGCGTGGCAGAACACCTCGGAGAAGGGCACCTGGCCGGTCAGCTTGATGCCAAACATGACCATACGGGCCACCCAGAAGAAGAGGATATCCCAACCCGTCTCGAGAAGCGAGGTAGGGTAGAAGTTCTTGAGATCCTCGGTCTAACAAGAAAAAGAAAAAGAAAATAAAAGGTAAGTCATGGTGTGTTCCTGCCTAGGCACTTTTGCTTTTTTCCGTACCTGATCGGGCCAGCCCAGGATGGAGAAGGGCCACAGGCCAGACGAGAACCAGGTGTCGAGCACATCGGGATCTTGCTCCAGCGTGAACTTCTGGCCAGGGAATTTCTTCTCAGCCTCCTCACGGGCAACGGCCTCGTCCTGGCCGCTGACCCACTTGGCGTCGTCCGAGTAGTCGGGGTTGGTCTCGCCCTCGAGACGCACAAAGTAGGCGGGCACACGGTGACCCCACCAGAGCTGGCGGGAGATACACCAGTCCTGGATGTTGCCGAGCCAGCGGAACCAGTCGCCCTCGGACACCTTGGGTGCAATGTTGAGCTTGCCGTCCTTGACAGCCTGCATCGCGTCGGACGCCATCTGCTTGCAGTTCATCCACCACTGGGGCTTCATCAGCGGCTCAATCACGTCGCCCGACTTGGAGCACACAGGCACGACCATCGGGTTATCACGCACGCCGACGAAGAGGCCCTTGGCCTCGAGATCCTTGACGATCTGCTTGCGCACATGGAAGCGCTTCATGCCCTTGTAAGGGCCGGCGGCCTCGTTCATGGTGCCGTCGTCGTTGAGGATGTTGATGAACTCGAGGTTGTGGCGCTTGCCAACCTCGTAATCGTTAAAGTCGTGGGCGGGCGTCATCTTGACGGCACCGGTACCGAAGGCCATGTCGACGGCAATGTCGTCGGTCACGATCGGGATACGGCGGTCCAGGAAGGGATGGACGGCGAACTTGCCGTGGAGGTGCTTGTAGCGCTCGTCCTGCGGGTGGACCGCGATGGCAGTATCACCCAGCATGGTCTCAATACGCGTGGTAGCCACGACGACCTTCTCA
The DNA here is from genome assembly GCA_023630325.1 of Syncephalastrum sp. PYS2702. Lineage (NCBI taxonomy): Eukaryota > Fungi > Mucoromycota > Mucoromycetes > Mucorales > Syncephalastraceae > Syncephalastrum > Syncephalastrum sp. PYS2702. The sequence continues at coordinate 19,444 of JAMAMT010000075.1, forward strand.
CCCGTGCCCTCGATCTCGTACGCAAACTCGTTGAGCACACCAAATTCAAACTGCTCGTTGGCGTCGTAGCCGGGCACGTTCATCAGGGTGCGGCCAGGCAGCTCCTTGTTATCGACCTCGAGGTTCGACAAGGCCGTGTTGAGGCGCACACACCAGTTGACGAGACGGTTGGCGCGGTAGATGGTGCCGTCGCGGTGCAGACGGACGAAGGTCTCACGCACAGCCTTGGACAATTTCTATGAACGAGGCATGAGTATACCCCTTGCAAGGTGCATGCAAACATCCCAGTATATAAACTTACGGGGTCCATGGTGAAAGCAGCGCGGTCCCAGTCGTAGGAAGCGCCGAGGCGGTAGAACTGCTCGTGAATACGGCCACCGTACTTCTCCTTCCACTCCCAGACCTGTTCAATGAACTTCTCACGGCCGAGGTCGTGGCGGGTGATCTTTTGCTCGTGCCAGAGTTTCTTTTCGACAACCGACTGGCATGAGATACCGGCGTGGTCCGTGCCCGGGTTGAACAACACGGTCTTGCCCAACATGCGGTTCCTATTCAGGTGTTTGTATATGGGTGAGTCATTGTTGTGTAAAGAAGGGGGGAGGGAGTCATGTCATCATCGTGACTCACACCTTCCAGGCGAATGACTTACCAGCGCACAAGAGTATCCTGGATAGCGACGGTCAGGGCGTGACCAATGTGAAGCGAGCCAGTAACGTTGGGTGGCGGGGCAGGCACAACAAACAGACCGGCGGGCTTGATCTTGCCGTCCTCGGTCAGCTCGGGCTTGAAGTAGCCCTCCTTGAGCCACCAGTGATACCACGCAGATTCGACAGCGCGCGAGTCGTACGTACCGGCCATCGGCTCAGACATGTCTAATACAATACAATACATTATAGTGTGAGTAAAGCATACCCTCTATAAAGCAGATATACACAAATCAATCGTACCCTTCTTTTCACCCTCGGGAGTCTTGTTCACAAACACAGTCTGCTCCGAAGAAGCCTTGGCGGCCTTCTTCTTCTGCTTCTCGGTGGGACCAGCAGCAGCAGCCTTCTTCTTTTGTTCCTCGAGCTAGTTCAGATTTTGCAGAGATAAGCAACGAGTGTACAGCAGCATTATGGCCATGGCATGACATGGCATTCCCTCTTCTTTGTTCTTGTACTTACCTTGGCCTGTTTGGCAGCAAACTTGGCCATCTTGGCCTTGCGCTTCTCTTCATTCTTGGCTTCGTTCTTGAGCTTCTTGGCCAGCTCAGCCTCGCTCAAAGGCTTCTCAGCACCAGCAGCAGGCGCAGCAGCAGGCTGTTGTTCCTTGGAATCCGCCATGTTTAATAAAAAGACGAAAGGGAGGACCTCAATTTTTTGTGCCGCTTATAAAGCGCGCCTGCGCCCTGGGGTGGGCTGTCAATGTTCGATCGCGTAAGCCACTCTGTCGACTCACAGGAAAAGCTGTCACTCAGACAATTCCATTCAGGAACCCCTCCACTGCATGAATTTCGGGTCGTCGCTACGTACTTTATCGAAAAAAGTGGACATAAATGGCATTCAAAAGCCCTGGCGAGGTAAATGGCGAGTCCACGGTCTCACCTAATTAGGCTTACTGTTTGCATGTAGCTGCTCGACAGCAAAGCCATGTTTGCAGGCATCATGACATGTCTGCACTTCCACACTTCCTCGCTTCTCCTCGCCGGCCATGGCCCGTTTCTCAAGCTTTACAACGTCCAAAACGGTCACCTTCTCGCTAAAACGACCGCCCTCCCGTTCAACCGCGTCCATCGTATTGTGACAGGTACGTATATGCATCATTGCTGCCCAGTATAGTAATCGTGTCTCGTCTCCAGTGCCAGGTGCGCCTGACCGGTATCTCATCTATGGCGCCAAAACCATGCGTCTTATTCGCATCAACGTCCAGGATGCATCCTCGAGCGCAAGGTAGGAAAGCGGTACCGAAATTGTATAAGCGCACGATCTCACCAAATATGCAGCATTGATCTGGGCCCGACTTTTCATGTGCCCGACTGGATCATGGATGCCAAATACCTCGAAAACGATCAGGTAAATGGAATTTGAACAGTAACGATAAAGACCCCTTTTCTCATATATCAGCTATGCTAGATTGCCGTCGTCTATGCCCACAACTGCGTCGAAATTTTCCAGATCACGAACGATACACTCCACTCCATCGACCGTGTTCAGTGCCACGTGCGTTGCATCCTGTATTCGGCTCGTTTTTACGGCACAAACCGATCCGGCCTCACGCTTGCCTCCGGTACCGTCTTTAACGAAGTCCATGTCTGGCGTGTTGATCATCGGGATGCAAAGGGCGACGGTGTCGTGTCGCACGAGCTCGTCGGGCATGAGGGTGTCATCTTTGGTGTGCGCTTCAGCGACGATGGAAGCCTCCTGACGAGTGTCTCGGACGACCGTACCATTCGTGTGTGGTCCCTCAAGGATGAGTAAGGATGGGAAACGAGGCGGAAAGATAGCATGCCGTGTTTATGTACTAAGCGTATATTTTGCAGACGGCCACCCCTCGTGATCTTTGGTCATACCGCGCGCGTGTGGGATTGCCAGTTTGTGGATAACTACCTCGTCTCCATCTCGGAGGTAAGACGCTGCGTACGCTCCTGGATCTCATAGACTAATATACGTGGTGGCAGGACTTGAGCTGCCGTGTATGGCGCAACAGCTTGCTGGACAAAAGCGACGAAGTGGAGGCAGACTGTTTGGCGGTGTGGGAGGGCCACGCCGGCAAAAACGTGTGGTGTGGTGCGATCAGTCCAGATCACGCTATCGTGGCCACTGGTGGACAGGACTCCGGCATCCGTCTCTGGTCTCTGACTTCCCTCCAGCACAATAAGATTGGTATGCGAACTGAGTGCGTGCTTACAAAGACCATATTGGCTCACACGCGCACCTTCTAGACTCGGAAGACGATTTGAAAGTGCTGCCCCACTTTAGCGAGGAAACAGACGACATGATCCGCAATTTCTGCTTGCTTGACGAACACAACTTTGCCATCATTAGCGATAGCGGGTAAGATAACTGAGAAAGGTATAGCAAAAGAAACAATTGCTTATCGTGCACTAGGTCTGTCTTCAAGGCTGGCCTCGACGGCAACTGGACACCCATTGCACACGACGATGACTTTTTGCACTACGCCATCATGCAAAGCTCACCCTGCGGCCGTATCGTCGTCATCGGCAGTGTCGGTGGTAAACTTCTGGTCGTGAGCACTGAAGGTGCTTTCGAGGTAAATCCATGTAAAAAGAAAAACAAAAGAGACACGTCTGACACAGGTGATAGCCTGTCAAAATGGATGTGCACGCCAACAAAGTCTTTGAAATCTTTATCAAACCCTCTACCGAAGGTAAGGAAAACCTTGATACTCCTTGCTCGTGGTGTTGCTCACCTGTATAAGATCCCAACGTCTTCTATATCGTCTCTTCTGGCTTTAACGAGCACCATATCTTCCACCGCTTCGATGCGGGCGCCGCCCAAATGACCTCCCTCTTCATCCTCGGCTTACCGGTCGAGCGCACCCGCATCATGTCAGTCGACTATGCCGAACAGCAGCGCCTCTTGATCTGCGGCTCGCGTGAGTCGGCGCTGCTTGTCTACCACCTTCCTCAACAAAGCGCTGCCCCGGTGGAGATCGCCCCGGTCATGCAGCTGCGCCGTTCGCATGGCCGCGAAGGCGTCAGCGCCGTCGCCATTAAGGAGGCCAACGCCGAAGGCGTCGCGTTCTGGACCACAGGTCGCGACGGCCGATACATCCAGTACCGCCTGTCACCCAAGGATACGCCCAAAAGTACCCCGGTTGGCGTCGACGAAGGCACGCAGCTTGGCATTGCGAGTCGCGGCGACACCGTTGTGGAGAGCAGCCATTGGGTGCTGGAGACCGTGTACCGCAACCGCGTCACCAAAGGATGGCTCGAGGGCCTGCTTTGGGTTGATGGAGAGCTCTTACTGCTTGGTTTTTACCGGAAGCGCTTCTTTATCTACAATGAGACCAAAGGCTTTGAGATGATTTCCATCGCATGTGGTGGTGGTCACCGTCGCTGGAACTTTAGAGCCAGCGATGCCAAATTGCAACACGCCAACTTTGCCTTTGTCCGTAACAAGATGGTAAGAAGACAAAGCTTATTTTGTGAGCTGTATGTGTGTGCTCACGTTCTGTTTCTCTAGCTCCATACCTATGTCCGCGACGATACGACCGCACAAGGTGGTTTCGACGAGACATTGCTTCAGGTATGTTTAAATGACAAAATAAAAAAATAGTTAGTTAAAGCTATATTCCAAAGGATAACTACCACGGACGCGACGTGCGAGCCTTCCAGTACTTGGATCTCTTTCAGAGCGCCGAGGCACCGCTCTTGTTCGCCACCGGCAGCGAAGATACGCTCCTCAAATTCCACCAATGTAAACCAATACGACACTGACAACTCTCGCTCGCCCACTCCTTTTCGCTAACACTACCTTTTTCTCAGATATGCCCTCTCTGGAATCCGGCTTCATCACCCTCGCCAGTGTACGAAAGCACAAGTCGGTCATTAAATCCATTGAGTGGAGCCGAGGCCAGTCTGACTTGCTCTTCACAAGCGGTGCGACCGAAGAGCTCTACTGCTGGAAGTTGGAGACGGCCTTGCCTGAAAACACACACGAGGGTTTGGTGGACATCAAGTGTCTGGAATGGGCCTCGTGTCCGCATGTGAGGTAAGTGAAAGGGCTTTTACTATAGTCAGAAGGGTTGCTCATTGTCCCGGTGCGCAGTGAATCCATCGAGACCCGTATCATGGATATTACTGTACTACCCATCATGCCCGAGCGCGGACTGCACCTGGTCGGCGCAGGCTACTCGGACGCCACCATTCGGGTAAGTGAAGAGGTGATCAGGAAAAAACAGAGATACTGATTTAAAAGCGTAGATATGGCTCTTGAATGAAACCACACGTCAATTCTCGCTCGTTGCCGACGGCAGCTGGCACCGCCGCTGTCTTTTGCAAATCACGCATATCGTCCTTCCTCAGCAAGACAAACCCGACCGCATCCTGTTCTTCACATCTGCCACGGATGGCCGGTCAGTAGTAGAGCATACCTTACAACCACAGCTGGCTCATCTTTTTCTTGTCTTTTTAGCATTGCAGTGTGGGATATCAGCGAGGACCTTCACCAGGCAGTCCAGGACGTCCAGGGCCTAGAAGCTGACCCAACAATGATTGCCACCAAGTTGGCTGAGCCTTTATTTGCCTACCAGGCACATCAGTCCGGTATCAATGCCCTGGAGGTCATCCGATCAGAGAAGGGTAAGTCCGTTTCTATTCTACTTTTATGCATGTTGGGTGTTCTAAAGATGATTGTCAAGGGGACCTTCTGGTACTTTCCGGAGGCGAAGACAATGCCGTTTCAGCTGCTAAGCTCAGTATCCAAGACAACGGCACGATTGTGCCTGTCGGCGAGCCCTTCAATGTACGGAGCGCGCACGCTTCATCTGTCACAGGCAAGTTTGCTTTTAAAGATTGAGCAAGGACTTCGTTCTCATATCTGTTCTAGGCCTCAAGATCATCCACAACGGCAAGGTAGCCCTGACGACCTCGACGGACCAGCGCCTCAACGCGTGGGCTATCCAAGAGCAGTCCGACGGTGTGGAGCTCGATCTCGTGGATGTGGCCTTTGTCGACGTGCCGGACCCCTCCACGATGGATGCCATCGAATACAGGCAAGTCATAGGCCGATTGTCTTTTTCTCTTTTTCTCATGCGTCCTTTTTTTCTTTTTCTTTTTCTTTCTAGAAACCGTGTCCTGGCTGCGATCACGGGCATAGGCCTGCAAGGGTTCAGCATACCGAAACAACGGGGATAGACTTTATAGAACTGTACAAAAAACAAAAAAGCGACGTAGGGGCGTGGTGATGGCGGATGTGTGCGTGGGTGTGTTTTACATGACATGTATAATAGATAATATATGATTTTCTTTTTCTTCACTTTTTTAACCTTGACGCTGCTTGTGCTTCTTGTCCTTGTTGCAAACAACGTAAAGCTTGCCTCGTCGGCGGACGGTGGTGCAGCCATCGCAAATCTTCTTGACCGATGACCGGACCTTGATGGTGCGCACGAATTGCATGGTCATGGCAGTAGGGTGCTGCTGCTGTGGCCGGATCTGCTGGAAAAGGCCTCGGGTGAACTGGGCAAGGAAGGACATTCGTTCGTGTGTGTATGTGTGTTGTGAAGAAATGCGTTTCCCGCTCACTTTTCGACCCCCTCGACCTGTCATTTTTTTTGCGAAGTCACAGCCAATCCCCCAATTTCGAATTTATGTCTCTCTGACTTGACCTGTGCGCGCCCTGCTTCTTTCAAGGGGCGCATGCCCTCTGTCAAAATTGAAGCGGTGAAAATATCTTTCTCTCGCGTACCTCTCACGTACCGTCTTGCTTTTAGTATTACCCTTATGTGTATCACATAGACATAAATAGTTCTATGATGCTGTATCTACATCTACATCTACACTAAATCTCGATATAAGCGAACCACCGTGAATACACAGTCATAGCCACGTACATATACCAATAAATGTTAGTCAACATCATACGGACTCTATCCTGAGATTTAACATCGCCTAAAAGCCAAAAATACAAAACGCCAAAAAAGATATCGCAGTCATGGACGGATCAAAATCACTGTGTTACAGGATTCTGAAGCATAGTATGTTGATAACTGAAGCGTTGTCTCGACAGAAAGTGGGATCCGGACAAATGATCGGCTTCGGCAACGGTAACCCCGAAGGAATTACGCGATCAATGGTAAGAATAACTAAGCCCTGTCCTCCCCTCATCCTATTATGGTATCAATACGACAGCACTTCAGTTTGGGGTTGGGTATTAATAGAGAGGCAGCTGCTGGTACCTGCATTTTGACGTGTATCAACGCCCACAACTGATTATAAATCAGCCCTGTTTACTAATAATACTAGGTAGGTGAACACTCATCAATGACAAAGCATATCACATGTCCTACACATCCTTCCTTCACGCCACTGTCGTGTAAGATTGCAGATTACCTAGGTAAAGCAGACCTATATAGCATTGCTCAGATATAAATACAGATAAAAAAATCTGCCAAAGACACTGTCAATTGATACATCTGTTCTTAACCACATACGACTCTCCTCCCGTATCTAGCATACCCTTCTCATAATCATGGTGACTACTACTTTATCTTCCTCCTCTGCTCTCTTCCAGCCCATCAAGATTGGCAAATACGAGCTAAAGCATCGTGTCGTGCTGCCTCCCATGACACGTGTCCGCAATACCCCCAGCACACGCACTGCTTCTGACCTGATGGTAGAACACTACCAGCAGCGCGCAACCGAGGGCGGTCTCTTGATTGCCGAGGCCACTGATATTACTGCTTCGGCTGGAAATTTCCCCGGTGCCTCTTCTATCTACAGCGACGACCAGGTCGCTAGCTGGAAGAAGGTGACGGATGCAGTACACGCCAAGGGCGGCATTATCTTTCTACAAATCTGGCATGCGGGTCGTGTGACAGATAGCAGCGTGTTGCCCGACAATAAGCAGCCCGTGGCACCATCGGCAGTGGCCATCCCGGGTCCGAACATCTTTTTCAACAAAGACCATGAGGTTCCGCGCGCCTTGGAGATAGATGAGATCCAAGAAATTGTGCAAGATTTTGCCAAGGCAGCCAAGCGTGCTATCGAAGCTGGATTTGACGGTGTCGAAGTACACGGCGCGAACGGGTATAGAATAAAAAATGCAACCCCATGGACTCATGTTACCGTGATAAGCTCATGCACACATATCCTTGCTGCCCTAGATTTCTGGTAGACCAGTTCCTCAATTCGTCATCCAACAAGCGTACGGATGCCTATGGTGGACCGATCGAGAACCGCACTCGCTTTGCACGCGAGGTCGTCGATGCTATCAGTGCAGCTATCGGCGAGGAGCGCACAGCTATCCGTTTAGCGCCTTGGTCCGGCGTCAATGGCGTGCAAGACGAGACACCTTATGCAACATGGACCTACCTGACCGAGCAGCTCCAGGCACAGCATCCCCATCTTGCCTATCTTCACTTTATCGAACCGCGCGACGACATGATGCCCAAGACCGATACCGAAGCACGTGAGCAGCTCTCATTGGACCCTTTCCGCGCCATTTGGAAGGGGCCATTCATCTCGGCCGGTGGCTACACGACGAACCCCGCGCTTGCCAAGCAGGTGGCCGATCAGACGGGTAACCTCATTGCCTTTGGACGCACGTTCATTGCCAACCCGGATCTGGTGGAGCGTCTTAAGAACGACTGGCCGCTGAACAAGTATAACCGTGATTTCTTTTACACGAACGGTCCAGAAGGCTACATTGATTACAAGACATATGCCCCCGATGCTTGAGCTTGACCAAGTTTAAGTTACGAATAGATGAACTGAAACATACAATATGATAAGATACGTACCTCTGATATCACATATACTGCGTTACGCGTGAAATAAATCGAAGCATAAATCTGACATATGCAGGCACCCATTTACCATGTACGCTGCACTTTAATCTCTTCGTTATCACCAAGAATCTACGAAAAGCATGGATGAGAAAGTTGAGCCAGCTGATTCTTTTCGTAAAAGACAGACTGTATACTGTAATCTCAAATACTCCTTTGCACAACGAAAGTCTGACCCCTTATGTAGCGCCACAGAAGTAGATTGGCGTAAATCAAGCAGGAGCACTATGTGGACTTCATTACTATGATCACCGCTTCAAACGAGTGCAGACACCACAAGCGACGCAGAATATCCATGAAGCACTGATCAACATGAATACATTATAACAGACAGTAAAGTATAGTCACAGCGAACTCATATGCGCCGGCTTCGTTTAAGTCATCCGCAGAGTCTACGTCATGTGCATATCACCCGTCCTACGTAACGGGATGTTCCTGATATTTTCCTATGTTATCTACCCCTCGAAGATCTATTACCCCGCCGACATAGTGTCTCCTGACTAAATAGCCACTCCTGCCCCTTTGGCGTTTTGTCAACGCACTTGCATGAAGCTATACTGTATTTGCAGTTGCAGGCGACTAATACTGCTGGTAAGACGAAACTTTAATCGGTGCATTCATTTAAACATATAAAATGGCACATTGATTTCTCTTTATAAGCAGCCAGCAAGGAACTTGTCCCAACCGAATACTTTTACGAATTGCCACTCTTACGTACGGGAACATGCGCTTATCGACAGTCTTTACTTTTGCCACATTACTGATCGTACAAACGCTATTGACAGTCTCTGCTGAAGATAGTATGTGTATCGTTTTCCATATGCGATATTCCATCGACTAACATATCGGCTACATTCAGCTGCAAAGAAGGAAGCGATAGAGAATTGCATCCGTGAGCGTTGTAGTGGCCATGATCTTCCTACCTACGAATACTGCAAGACTCTCTGTGCATCAGCAGGTCTCAGCATTGACGGGACTTTACAAGACGTTTGATACTTGTCACACAAATGTGGAATTACATTGATATAACTGTTTTGATGTGCAATCTGTTAACATTAATACGATTCTGTACCGTTGAGAAGAGGTGGCACGATGGGTACCATAGACGAATATTGGAGAGCAAGGACGAGGATGAGAATGCAGAGGGCGAGATTGGTCTGCGAGAGCCTGGAGCAGCACCAGCCCTAAGAATCCTCGTGGAGCATCTTGGCACCGCTCTTTTTTTTTTTTTTTTTTTTTTTTGACATATTCTGCGCAAGATGATGCAAATTGTGAGTGGCATAGATGTATGCATCCGGATATAGGTATGCCTCAGGACCCACTGGGCACTTTCAATTGGACAGCAATAGCTTTTGTATGTATAGGCAGTGAATTAAGAGCAATCGCGCTGTATGGATAAAAGGCACAGCCCCAAGTTCTAATGCAGATGCTGCTTCTATTGGCTGGGCGAAAGTCGCTTCTTAGCGACGCCTCCCCAAATTCGACTTGTTCTTATTCAGACACCCGCAGAAGAGAGAATCGCGCCCATGGAGAATCTTTCGCTAGGTCAACTGTTTCAACACGGGCAGGCGATTATTACGGAACTCGAAGAGACGAGCCTTGCTTCGGCCGATGCAGCCTACCAAGAAAAAGTAAGCCAGGGCTTGCGCTGCCTGTCGCGTGCACAGGCCCTCGTCGACCAGCTGTCGATCTTTAGCTCAAACGAGATCCTCGAAGACATCAACACCCACGACCTGCGGTTCCTTCTTATTCCGGCCTATCTCGGTGAACTCACCCTGAAACAAAACGATACTGCCAAACGTGGGGCCATTCTCCACGCTGCCAAGGTAACAACGATCGGTCACTTGGTCTTGTTACTTGTATATGAGTGCTCATAGAGAGAGTGTGCGTGTGTAGGACCATTATCTGATGTTTCTGCATCTCTGCCAAGAACATCAGCTTGTGCAGGCGGAAGACATGGAACACATGAAACGGTACACGGAGGCAAAGACAGGCCCACCCCCCGCCCAACAGCGCCACGAAAAGATCGCCCAGTTCAAACGCGAAAAAGCCATGCGAGAAAAGCTAAAGGGCCTGCGTGCGATGCTCGATACGATTGACGAAAACAACGACGAACGCGACGAGACCGAGCGTGAGTGGGTCATGGCCCTGGTGGAATTGACCATCATGACCTCGCTGCAGCAGCTGCACGGCATCGAGCAGGAGGCCGTCATGGTCAAGGAGATGGAAGCCATGGCCAACGACCGGCGGCGGATGCCCACGTCAGAATCATCCGCAGCCGACGCGGTCGATCGGCGGATACCGCCCACCTGGGGCCATGATAAACCTCTCATGACCAAAGAAGGCAAGCCGCTCCAACCCTTCGTCATCACCAACAAGCGCCAGCAGATCAAGGACCAGGTCTTTCGACCTGGGTGGAGCCTACCGACGATGTCGATCGACGAATACTTGCAGCGTGAGGAGGAACGGGGGAATATCATCCGTGGTGGCGGGTAAGTGCCTTGCTGGCGTATTGGGACTTGAGAAGAGCAGGATATCCTAAGTTTCTATCTTTTTGCTTTCCAGTGAATCGTCCGAAGAGAAGAAGGAAATCGATGACAATGACACAGAAGCCCTGGATGCCGAGACGATGAAGCAGCGCGCATGGGACGAATACACCGAAGCCAACCCTCGAGGCGCTGGTAAGTTGGATTGACTCGAGTCTGTGGGACATGCACTGATGATCTTGATACCGGTCACTAGGTAATACCATGAATAGAGGGTAGTTTTACATTTTTGCATGAATATACTCGTCATAGCACATACAATTTCTATTTCCAATCTCACGGGCCCCCCTGAATTCCCGTGGCTTTTTCCAATTATAAAGCTTCCCGCCCATTTTCCATCTTTCCCTTATCTCTCTTTTTTTCTACACTTTTTTTTTTATCTGAAATGACCAACCACGACATTGAGCGCATCAAGAGCCTCCTCGGCACACACATGGACTTCCCTCAGAAGGTAAACCTAGTCTTGTGTGCTTACCGTATTTGCCAGCCTATTGACCTTACATTGACCTTTTTTTTGTAATCAGGGCATTGTCTTTAAGGATCTGTTCCCGGTCTTCCAGGACCCCACTGCCGTCGAGGCCATGATCTCCAACTTTGTCCACCACATCAACTCGACCCACGAGGAAAAGATTGACGTTGTTGTTGGTACGTAGCGGAAGAAGGGCACATTGGAATAGAGATATTGACAATTGCACGCAAAGGTCTCGATGCCCGTGGTTTCCTTCTCGGTCCTCTTGTCGCCATGCGTCTCGGCTGTGCCTTTGTGCCCGTGCGCAAACAGGGCAAGCTTCCCGGTGAGTGCGTCCAGGCCGTCTATGAGAAGGAGTATGGCAAGGTAAGTTGGGAAGAAGAGAAAGCCAAAATGAAAGGAGGAATGCAAGGTACTGATAAGAGGACAATAATGCAATGATAGGATGTGTTTGAGATGCAAAAGAGCGCTGTCAAGCCCAATGCTCGTGTGATTGTGATTGACGATCTGCTTGCCACCGGTGGCTCTGCCGGCGGTGCGGGTGACCTCATCCGCCAGTGCGGTGCCAAGACCCTCGAGTACGTCTTCGTCATGGAACTCGCCTTCCTCAGCGGCGCCAAGAAGCTCGATGCTCCCGTCTACTCGCTCATTCAGCTGTAAATGATTCCCACTCTTCATCCTCTTCTTTTTTAATGCATCCAATTACTGTTCTTTTTTTTTCCTGCATCTCTCTGCTCTTTCTCTCTGTTTCTTTTGATTTAGAACCTGTAGATGTATATCATGTCGTGGAAAACGGCTTTCAAGAAACGAATAGATAGAAAAAAAATGGAAACACACGCACACGGACGCACAGATCTTTGTTTATTTGATGCTACCACCCGTGACGGAAGGAGCCAAGACCTGGATAGGACCCGACTCGCTTCGGATAAGGAAGGGCTTGTCCTGGAAGTAGGCGACCTTGTCGTCCTTGGTGTTGAAGTCGGGCTGCACCGTCTCAAAGTACTTCTTCTTGGGCGGCAAGATCTTCTCGGGCTCGCCCTCGAGACCTTCAAAGTAGACGCGGTCACCGGGCTTGACCTTGCTGGTGTCTGCAGGCGACAGGAGCTCGACCTTGCTGCCATCGGGTGCGGTCGCGCAGAGGACCATGCCCTCCGACTTGATGCCACGCATCGACGCCGGCTTCAGGTTGGCCATGACCAGCACCCATCGCTGCTGCATCTCCTCGAGCGGGTACCAGCGCACCAGACCCGACACAATCGTGCGTGCCTTGCCGTCGCCATCACCGACATCGATCTCTTCGACGTAGAGCGAGTCAGCGCCCTCGTGCTTCTTGCATGACCGGATGAAACCGACACGGATATCCAGACGCGAGATCACAGGCTGCTCGGGCTCGGCAGGCGCAGGCGGTGCCTTTTCCTTCTTCTCCTTCTTGTCCTTCTTCTTGTCCTTCTTGCCTTCCTTGCCTTCCTTGCCCTCCTTGGCGGCCTTGCCTTCCTCCTTCTTGTCGGCCTTGTCGGCCTTCTTGTCTTCACCCTTCTTGTCCTTCTTGTCCTTCTTTTCCTTCTTCTACAAGCAAATGTCAGTTACCAAGAGAGAGAGAGAGAGAGCATGACTGCTGTTTCGCCGAAACTTACGGGGTCGACGTAGACGGGCTCGGGGACATCGTCGAGGTTGATCTCGATCAGAGGGAGCTCGGCGGTGAGGCCAGCAGTCTTGACGACGACGTTCTGGATCAGATCGAGCCATCGGAGCAGGTTGGGGGTCGTCTTGACACGGGCATTTTTCTATGGGATGTGATTGCATCTGATGAATACCTATCGCCCAGTCTTTTTTTTTTTATCAAAACATACAGATTGGCCGTGGACAGTAGCAAACACGTTCACATCGGCGACGGAGAGGGAGTTGCCCACCAGGAACGTACGCGTGCTCAGATGCTCGTTGAGTTTCTAAGATAGAACGCACACAGTGTGTCAGTCAGTCAGTCAGAGACCTTTCTCTCTTTCCCCTTCTCCTTCTTCTCCCTTCTATATAGAAGCTGAAGATATACCTGGAAAGCAGCGTTGATTTCCTTGGAGGAGGGGCTCTTGAAGGTAGCGCTGGCCCAGCTCAACCACTCGTCAATCTGTCAAGTCATTAACACGACTATTTCCATGACTGTCCCCTTTCCGGTGTACATACCTGGGCGAGCTCCTCCTTGTTAGCGCCCAGCAGCTCGGGCTGTGTCTTGGAAGCAAGGTATTTGCTAATCGTGTGAGCGCCCTCAATTGTCTCGCCATTGACCTGCAACGATGCAAGGTATGAGTCATATATACGTGCATTCAGGCTATAAGTAGACGCGGTATGGGCTCACCTCGAGCGAAAGAGCGTCGGCCTTCTCGGCACGGACGACCGACTCGGCCTTGGTGTACTTGTACACGAGGTTCACGTCCTTGTTGTTCTCCGGCAGACGAAGCGTTGCCATTTAAGAAGTATAGAATAGAAGAGTGGGACTTATACTTGGGCGGGTTACTGTTCCCCCCCATAAGCTCTTCGTACTATCCCATAAATCCCGTCATGTGGCTTGGCTGTCAGTGATCGATACCTATCCAGGTGCCATTCATAGACACATGTATCTAGTCATTATGCGTCATGCCATACGCCACTGCTCGTGTTTATCTGCACATTTAACTATAATCACATGATGGGTCTTGATATCTACAACATTGGAAGTGGAAGAATGTCGAGAATTTTGCTTTCCTGTAGATGCACACTGTCCGGTAGCGTAGGGCTTTGCACATAGCATTATGTTTCCATAGGGTTCCCTATCCGCTATCCGTTGACAAGGCCATCGTGCACGAGAGACATGAAGAATGACAAGGCACTACAAGTAGGGTAGAGGTACAGGAAGGAGCCACATTGCTTACTGTCTTTTGGCATCTCGGTTCAGATGCTGCTACCGCAGCCTACTCATGATATATACTGCCTTATCCATACAAACCACACGGACGCATGCTCATCCAAAGAGTAATTGATATCGCCATTATAACCGCGTCTGGATAGGTGTGAGCTCTCTCCTTTGAAGAAGTAAAAGTCATTAAAGCATATTCGTGAGCAGCACAATGGGGTGTAACTGGGTTCGTCCGGCCAGGCAAACAAAAGGAGGAGTAGTTGGTCATTCCACAAACGTCGTTTTTTTTTACATATATAAGAGTGGGGGTCTACACGTGGATGGGATCTAGCGGTAAGGGTGGTCGGCCTGCAGGTTTCTATGGAAAAGCGTATGAGTGTTATGTATCTTTCCAAAATGAAAATTAAATGAAAATGAAAATGTACCTCTGGATCTCGACTTCCCACTTGTCACCGTTGGCAAGGAGCTTCTCCTTGTTGTACAAAAGCTCCTCGTGGGTCTCGGTGATATATTCATAGTTGGCGGTCTCGACAATGGCGTCCACTAAGCAGAAAAAGAGAAAGATAAGCACATGGATAGAATCCAATCAGGTTCCTCCGATCATTACCAGGGCAGGCTTCCTGGCAGAAACCACAGTAGATGCACTTGGTCATGTCGATATCGTAACGGGTGGTGCGGCGCGAACCGTCCTCTCTAGGCTCGGCTTCGATGGTGATGGCCTGAGCAGGGCAGATAGCCTCACAGAGTTTGCAGGCAATGCAGCGCTCTTCACCGGTGGGGTAACGACGGAGGGCGTGCTCACCACGGAAGCGGGGCGAGAGCGGACCCTTCTCCCACGGGTAAAAGATGGTGTAGGGCGCACGGAAGAACTGCTCAAGCACAATCCACATACCGCGCATCATTTCCGTAAACAGGAGCGTGTGTGCTGCGACATCGAGCACCTTGGGGTTGTACTCCCGATGGGGCTGCATGTTCTGGTGCTGAGGTTCCACCGGAGAGGCGTGCAATCGCATGGGGGTGTGGCTGAACCGAGCCACTTGCATGGGCGCAGCCACGAAACGAGCCGTCGCTGCCGGGGCTATTGAACGGGAACACATGCGTCAATGGTGGATATCCTGTATAGAAACAAGACCTGGGAGCATTAAGCTTACTGGCAAGGAAAGCACGGGTCGCGGGCGTAGCACGTGCCATCGCCAGAGAACTGGCAAGTCTCAGAGAGTTCATTATGGCAGAGAGTGGGGGGGGATAAGAATTAAAGACGGGGTGGACGATGAAAGGCGCCTGCTCTTCCTCAAACTTGGCCTTGACTTTCTCTCTGTCTGTGTATCTCCCACCCGCTGTTGACGTCACCAAAATTTATTTTGAGTGGCTTTCGGGCAAGGCTCCTTCCTTCCTATAGAGTGTGTTCCATGAAAGAAATACCATATCCTGCCCCGCGCGAGATACACCACCGTCATCTCAGTGGGTGGGTTCTAATAAGATGCGCATACATTGGAACCTGACCAGAAGATATTATTTTGTGCGCGTAGTAAAGGAGAGCATATGCCACGCCAATCGAACCCATCTTTGGGTGGGGTTAGTTGGCACGGCAACCCAACCCATTTTATCTTCAAGTGAGATCATATCCTTTAACTAAAATCCAGATGGAAAGTGAAATAAAGGCGAGATAGCCTTCTACATAGACCTCTTTGAAAATGGGCATATAAACAGGTGTTGGTTGCAGGAGGCAGGAATGAATCTTGGAGAGTGTCTTGTGTGACGGTGAAATTCCAAGGTGGGGGCCCAGTGGCTTGCCTGGGCCAAGTGTCAACTTTTGGTTACTTGCCCTCCTTTTTAACACAGACACATACTTATACACATAATGCTGGCATTACGGCGGTCGTTTGCTGGCCTGCGCATCCAGCCAGGAGGTACAAAGACACCTCCATGCTCTAACATACCCACTCACCCATTGCTCCTTGCAGCCGCTGCCTCGAGACGTCTGTATGCGACGGTGGAAAGTAACGACAAGAAACAGCACCTGCGTGCAGGCATGACCCCGGCTCATGTACCACAGCTCGACAAAATCGACTCGATCCTCGACTTTGACGACAGCCATCCGAAAGACCTGGACGTCCCCAAACGCTTCCCGTCCCACCGTCCTGTCGAGGTGGCGCTCAACACCGTGAGCAACTTTGTCGATTCACCCCTCCCCGTGCCGGAGCAGGCTCGCCTCATGAAGAAGGCGCTCGTGGTCAAGCGTGTCGTCAACATGAACGGCAAGGGCAAGCAGCCGTCGATGTACGCCCTGGTGGTGGTGGGCAACGGCAACGGTCTGGCCGGCTACGGCGAGGGCAAGGACGAGGAAGCGTCGCGCGCGACCTTCAAGGCCACCTCGCGTGCCATCAAAAACCTGCGCTACTTTGAACGCTACGACGACCGCACCATTGCGATGGATATCGCACACAAGTTCCACGCCACTCGCCTCGAGCTGCGAAGTCGGCCGCCTGGATTCGGCTGCCGCGCCAACCACTATATCCACGAGATTGCCCAGTGCATCGGCATCAAGGACCTTTCCGGCAAGGTCCGTGGCTCAAGGAAACCCATGAACGTCATCAAGGCCACCTTTGAGGCCCTCACCGATCAAAGACAACCCGTCGATATCGCTCGCATGCGCGGCAAGAAGCTCGCCGATGTCCAAAACACCTACTTTGGTGGTGCCACTAAATAGACACACTCTCTCTCTGCCCTTATGTATAATAAAGAAGAATTCCAAAAATAGAAAGAACCCGTGGTATCATCTGTATGTATAATTGGGTTGAAGTGATATGGTATGATATGTGTATAGAAGTATCTCAGGCGAGGTGTGCACCGCAAGTCGAAAGGAAACAAACCGGAAACCGCGGCGCGCCTGTATACGCGTGTGTGTGTATAAGTGTGTTTTCTGTTTGTGGTACATAGGGGCAAACAAAGACAAGGCGATAGCAACAAAAAGGAAGGAGGTCAGATATGGACATATGCAATTGGGAAAAAGCAATAGGATGGCAAGTAGCAAGGGAAACGACGTATGCTATATTATATACAATGGGAGGCAGGAAGCAGGCAATGGATCGAAGGCAGACGGTGCCGATGGACATCCTTGTAGAGTTCCGCAACGGGCGGGAGCAGTGGAGGCGGTGGAGGTGAATTGGGCTGGTCGTCGCCGCTACTTGAGCTTGTGTCGTCATTCTGCGTATAGAAGAGGGCCAGGGGCGTTTGTTCAGGGTCGTCCCTCTGCGAGAGCCGGACGCCATGGCATTTAGCAATATGCCTCGTGAGCTGGCCGCGCCGCCAGAACGACTTGTAGCATTCCGGTGCAGGACACTGGTAGAGACGCGCATCCGCTTGCTTTCGTGTGACGTCCCGGACGGGGGAGGGCGAGGGTAAGCGAGAGCTTCCCTCTGGAGACGACGCCGGGGAAGACGCACTGGAAAGGGGTTGTGTCATGAAGCGCAAGATGGAGCAATGCTGCTGCTGCCGAAGATAGGCCTCTTCGTCGTCGGGCGAGCGCGAATGCGACACGCGCCGTGGCTTCTGCTTGCGGTGGAGCAGCACGGATGGGGGCGACATATGTACACGAATGTGTCGGCTCAGCTCGTCGGATCGCGCAAAGCGCTTGTCACAGTGCGGATACGTGCACGCGTGCGGCTTCTCGCCGGTGTGGGTCCGGACGTGCCGTACCTTGTGCTCGAGCCGGTAGAATGATTTGTAGCAATAATCGCATTTGTACGGCCGTTGGTGGGCCACGCGTGGATCGACACCGAGAGTGAGATCAGCCGCCATATTCTGTATATGATGTATGTGTATGTGCGGAAATGTATGTCACTGATTATATATGTGTATAGAGGCCGAAAGAACTCAGATCACCGAATGCAGGAAGAAGAGCAAAAAGGAAAAAAGGGGAAGAACAGATGTAGAAGGGTCACGACGAAGAAATACGAGAGGAGTTGGAGAAGATGGGCATCTAATGAACAAAAAAAAAAGAGAGAGAAGGTTCGAGTCCGTTTGCTTAAATGCATTTCGGGTGTAAGATGAGTACTGTAATTTATTTATGTAGAGCCAAACTTTCTTTTCTATTCCGTGTCACCCACACACGACGTAACATTTTGCCCGCCCTTTAGGCGCGCAGCATAGCGGGACGTGTTGGCTTACTCTGTGTGTGTGCCTCGCGATCGTACTTTTGGTACTCCGGTTGGCTTTATGCACATCATGATGGAATTTACAACTGGTGTTGTTACCCCATAGCTTATTTACCCACCCTCATTCCCCACATATTCTTTACTCTAACGGGTTCCCTACTTGATTTCTCTTCCCATCTTGACTGATCTTGCGCCGCGCACATCCCCCCCCACCCCCAAACCCTCCCCCTAATCCCCACACATACACCCTATTTTTTTTTCTTTGCAGACGCTTTACCACTGCAAGCGTTTCAGAATTTTTTATTTTCCACTTTACTCATCCTGTGACCAACAATCACTATGCCCTTTACTTAATAAGATACAACACAGACATACAGGCATCCACCTGCTCATAGTATAGGAGCTCATGCAGACAAGCTTCTTGCATATAGAATAAATCACAAACCAGTTGTATCACAACCGAGTTACATACTGGGATACCATGTGGGGTACATTTCAATTTTTTTATATTACGCACCTACTTTTGGTTCTGCCGGCCACAGCTGGACGCACTGACCCCCCAGGTCCGACCATCCTGTCCACTTCAGCCAGTGTGCGATCATTGCGGTAGTACTAGACTGTTTTGGGCTGCAACGTCCTGATATAGGATTGAAGAAGAAAAGGGCTTCTTCTCTTGATCGGGCCTGTCCGGCACTGCCGAAACAAGCCATTCCTTGTTTGTATACTGTAAACGGCAAATCGACGGTCGTTGTGTCACATGCTCATCATCCTCTCTGTCGGATCCCTTCCCCTTTCTCTCTGTGGGCGGGTCCCCGTTGCGTATCATGTTGCTGTCGTGCACACACACGCGCACACATAATCTCTCAAATGGCAGATCATCTGTCTTGCGTCTTCCTTTTTGGCTCTATACTACTCTACATAAATAAATTCGGAAGGGTCGAATTTTTCATCTCGTCTCACATTCACTGCCGCCCCACAACGAACGGACGATGTCATCGTGAGAGCCTATGCGTGGCTGGCGGGTCGATGTGAAATAAAGATATAAAGGAGATGCGGTGGTCGGAAGCCATACTAAAACGCGTACGGTATATGTCACCAGGCTGCATCCGTGTGTATAGGGTATATCCATCAAGGCAGAACCTTACTTTTTTGTCCCTGAAACAGTCTAACAAAACGCCTCGATCGGAGAAACTCGTCATCGCTTAAAAAAAACAGGTCCCTGGAACCCTTTTGACTGACAGGCGTGTTGCATCATGGCTCGCCAACTCTCTTTTTTTCTTTTTATGGGTTGTCCAAACCGGCACGGTTCGTGTGAACATAAATAAAGGTTCACGCCATTCACTTTCGCTTTCTATAAATAATAATAACCTCTTTGCTTTCTATGCATACCAAAGATGCAAAATTCTCTGTAGTAGAAAGATACTCGAGGTGCAAGCAGTAGGAATAGAGTGACACGACATGTATGCCTATCAACGCCATCTCACTTAACGTGCAGCATGCATGACTACTTGGCCGCGCAAAAAAAAAAAATTTCTGCGATTATGTCCGGTTACTCTGTTGTGGTACAATAGAGTATCATAGCCTACAGTACCCGCGCGATAAGTTGATCACCTCCATCAGGGAAAAAATGGATCAGCTTGTTCAATTATCAGCTTATCAGCTACTGATATTGTGCTGCTTACGATTATGGGCATTTTTTACAAAAAGAAAAAAAAAACTTTAAAAATTGTTCAATTTATGAAGTATCCGGCTAACGCGCGGGTCCTGTAGAGGTAACAGATCAGGCCCTTTGTTTCGGATCAATCATATCTTTTTTATTTGTTATAGAGTTTCTACGGACCCTGGTATCAGTGGCAGCAGCAGCGTCTTTAAGAGGGTTATGCTCTGAGTTTGAAAGATTCTTTTTGCGTAAATTTCGACATGTATGGACATAGATCGGGCTTTTGCAGTGTGTCCCAAAAGCTGGAAAAACGCCTTTGTTTGTCTCATTTTGACTTCTGCAAAACATGCATATTGTATGTATGCACGTATCATCGCATTGCATATACATACAAAGAGTAAATGTATTCAGAAAAACCAGTCAAGAAGTGACGCTTGAACCTGCCAAGACGGAACAAGTTATTGCGCTTCGCAGCTCCCACTCTGTTGCGTATAGGTTAGCAAGTGATGTATACAAAGACTCTGTTTGCACGATTGTCTGATTCACATGCACTTCTGAAGGAAGATGGACGGCCGTTGGTGGAGTTGGCTGGGCTCTCAAGGAGATAGATACATAGAAGTGATTTCGAAATACATAGAAGTGATTTCGAAATACATAGAAGTGATTTCGACGGGCTGTTCTACATCGACCAACTTTTTATCTATGTTTATTGGTCAGTACCAGGTTGGTCGTCGTGTCTGAGGTGCCCAACTCAAATTAACATGGTATTCTGCCGCTTACAATACAAAACATTTTAATGCAGTATCTACATGAGAAGCTGGTTACGCCCATCAGGTAGATAATGATCAAGTTTGTTGCGAGTAACGTGTACAGTCAGTGGACAACAAAAAAGGAAATTCCGTGTGCAGAACCAGAAACCTGTTCATTAAAAAGATGCGGTTCCTGAACAGAGGCCAATAAAGCTATTCTATTCTCACGTTATTATCCTGAGCACTGCCGATAAAGCCAAAGTTGTCGCCTTCAAACAAGCTGGCTAGAACATCACGAAAATTGCCAATGAACTAAATGTGGCACGAAAGACCATTGATAAGGCCATTACTGACTCGAGCAATATGGACGCTACGAGCGAAAGGAAGATTCCGGACGCTCCGGAAAGCTCGCGGGACGTGACGAGCGTCTCGTGCTACGCGAGGTCAAGAAGGATCGTCGCGCTCCCCTGCAAGGCATTACGCAGAACTCCGGACTCAATGTCAGTACCAAGACTGTTCGGCGAACCCTTAAACGTGCTGGCATAAACTCTCGTGAAAATCGTTCCTGACAGAGAAGCATAAGGAGAAACGCCTTGCGTTTGCAAAGAAGCACAAGTTCGGGACCCTTGAGGACTGGAAGAAGGTTTTATGAATCGACGACCCAGTTTAGAAAAAGGGAAGAAATCAGGGCAAGTACGCGTTTGTAGCTCGAAGGTCGAGTTCAACCTCAGCGAGTGCTTCGCGCCCACGTTCAAGGGCGACAGGATGTCGGTGGTGGATTGGGGTGGGATCACCTACGGCAAGAAGACGGAGCTCGGCATCTTCCAGAAGGAAGGTCGCCGAATCATCAAATAAGGATATGATGATTGAAAATACCAACCAAAAAGAATGGTATCCATGTTATCACTACAAAAATATTGCATATATTTCAATCCCAATATAAAGATTCAAATCTATGAGGAGTCGTTGGTGCGTTTTTCTCCTCATGGAAGATGGAGCGCCGATCCACCGGAGCAACGCGCTGGAAAAGAGGCTGGAAGAGAATGGGATTGTCAAGATACTGTAGACTGGCCTGCAAAATCGCCAGATTTCAATCCTATTGAAAATCTATGGAAGCCGATGAAGTCAAAAGTTCAGAAAGCACACCAGCTAAAAACTACAGTTGACGGTATAAGCAAAGGTTGAATGTACTTTCGATGTATAATTATGTTCCAAGGACTAATATACAGGCTGTTTACCTGGAAGGACGTAGGAACGGATATCATGATTTTAAGCAGCCATAATATGTGACAGGGTAATCTTCATATGTATATGAAGCAAGACTGCGCGACGTTAGAAAAAGTAATGCGTCGTGTCACATACATTATCCAACATGAAAATGGAAGCAAGATGTGCTCCCTCTTGTTCATACTGCCCTTGTATGCAGCGACTGAAAGAAGAGCCGTCTATTATAAGAGTGTGAATGCTATAGACAACAAAAGCCAAAAAACTGCATTGAACAGAATTGCTAGAATTTGAATGGTGTAGGTAAGCCGTGGAAGGAGTGGACGAAGGATACACCATTTACAAGTACACGTTGTAGACTCAAAATGTACAAAAATTAGGGCATTTTCCGCTCTGAGTAGTTTGCCTGGACCAACCACGATAGATCAAAGACTCTTTTTCTTGAAGATGAGCCGTAGCTAATTTATTTTTCATTCGAATAAAATGCAGGTGTATCTTTTGTTACGTAGCTATTCAAGGCATACACACGTATATCCAATAAATGGGACTATCATACTTGATGACGGGGTTCGAATTGGCAAGACGTAAGCGGGTGAAGAGACGACATTACGCGTATTTCACTCTTCTCTCCAGGCACATACAAACACACATCTCGTCACCATGGTACCATTCAGTCTGCAGTATTAATAGCATATTCTAAACGTATACTGCGTAGTCTATTATGCACTATAACGGCGGCTCGGTGGTCGCCATGGTCGGAAAAGATTGCGTCGCGATCGCAGCTGACAAACGTCTCGGCCAGCAATTCATGACGGTTTCCACCGATTTCCAAAAGATCTTTCAGAGCACTGAGAAGTCCTTCATTGGTCTGCCTGGACTTGCCACCGATGTCTTGACTCTGTAAGCAGAAAGACAGCATTCGCTCTGCAATAGCTCTGTATCATTGACATGTGTCTTTCTTTAGGGCCGAACGTTTCCGATTCAAAATCAACATGTACAAGATGCGCGAAGAACGCGACATTGAGCCGAAAACGCTTGCACACATGGTCTCTTCCACATTATACGAACGACGGTAAGACAGACAAAAGAAAGAATATGAGGTGGCATCGTGCCCATATGTACCTTGTTAGATTCGGTCCGTATTTCGTTGAGCCGGTGGTAGCAGGTCTCGGCAAGGACAACAAGCCGTTCATCTGCTCGATGGATTTGATTGGATGTATCAACTTTGCCAAAGACTTTGTCGTGAGCGGCACAGCGGGCCCTAACCTCTACGGCATGTGCGAGTCTGTCTGGGAGCCCGATCTCGAACCTGAGGATCTGTTTGAGACCATTTCACAAGCCTTATTGAACGCTCAGGACAGAGATGCTCTTTCCGGATGGGGTGCTGTCGTCCACATCATGTAAGTATCCGTTATATTTGATACGATAGTTTTACTCATCTTCTTTATTTAGCACCAAGGATAAAATCATTACACGATCGCTCAAGGGCCGACAGGTATGTTTCTTTTTGCCATATATTTATTGTAAGATACTGAAAAAAGCTATTCATTTTTATAGGATTAACCGCACATTTATATCAATAAACCTATGGATTGAAAAGACACGAAATATTCGATGTTATGGACGGGTACAACAGACACAAAAGAGACAAATGATAGTGAAACGATGTCACGTGGCCCTACGCAAAGACAGGGAAAACCAAAGTACACAAACATATTTATTGTACACGTCATTTCAAACGACGGGTAAGGAAGATATAATGGAGAAAAAAGATGGGAAAAAAAGTACATGGTGTATGCAAGGTATATATGTACACTATAGACATCGATACAAACAAGTTTGGGATAAAAGACAGACACATAGAAACACATTTCTAAGCGCGCGAGCCTTGAGCAAACGACTGCGGCGTCTCGCGGAGGAAAGAGGAAGCCGGGTCGGCCTCGCGTGCTTGGGTGAATTTCTGGGCAGGCAACTCGTAACGGATATCCAATTCCGTCAAGATGTCCTTGAGCGCGACCATAAACATGGTGCGCCGCTGGAAGCGCAGGCCAAGATCCTGCCAGTTGCCCTTGTGCGGCAGCCAGGCGGTCAGGATGATTTGGTTGACGTCCACAATGTCGGTCACTCGCAGATCTGAGCCTGGTGCAAAGTCACGGGTCTTACTGTCGACCCAGGCACGGACGCGGTCCTGGAGCTCGCGCAACTTTTCGGTCGAGGTGCGGAAATCGATATTGAACACGATCGACTCGCCCATGGAACCGGAGCGCCGGACGTTCGTGATCAGCTTGGTCATGAGGACCGTGGTGGGAGCGTACACCTGCTGGCCGTCACCCCGAATAAACACGGTGCCCATAATACCAAGGTTATGGACAAGCAGAAACTGGTCGTCAATGATCACATAGTCACCCGCGTCGTAAGGGTGGGTCACAAACAAGAAAAGGGTGCTGTCGAATGTGTTCTTGCACGTGTTGCCAAACACAAAGGTGAGCGCCACCAGACAGGATCCGAGGGGCACGAGCGATTGCCACACGTCGACATGGAAAACGGCAAGAGAAATAAACACGGTGGCGAGCGTCGAAACGATCAGCAGCATCGCATCGATCTTGCCCAGAGCCTGGCTCGTATCACGCATGGACTGGGCCAGCGCCTTGCGTTCGCGGTAAATTTGAATGACCGTGTCGCGGAACTCGCGCCGGCTCAGGTTGCCGTTGCCATCCTTGTCAAACACGTTGAATGCGGCTTCAGCCTCCTCTCGCTTCGCAAAGTACTTGAAGAATTGCTCTTTCTCGAGATACTTTTCATCCGCACCGGCGAGCGAGTAAAACAATTTGCGCGCCACCTTTTTCGCAAATTCGTTCGAGTTGATGTCAACCTTGTCGCGGTTGATCCGGCTCCGGGCCTGTGGGTGGTCGGTCAGGACAATGTCGTGGAGTTTCTTCTGGAGCTGACCAAACAGCTGCTTGTCGCCGGTGTTGCGGGGTGTGGAGCCTCGGGAGGAGGGCGGTGTTGTATTGTATTCTTGCTGTAAATTGTTATTCGACCGGCGATTGCGTAGCAATCCTGACGACGCCGTTGGTTCGTGGTGCTTGACCTCGGATTGGCTCAGCGCATCCAAGACTGAGTAATTATCGTGTGAGTTTGGGCAGGTCCAATTATTCACCATTATTGATACATACTCTTGAGTGCATATCGGTTCTCTCGGAGACGGGTATCAAATGCAAATCGGTTGAATCTCGTGGCTATCGTACATTTTGTTGGTCTTCCGAATTCCCGTTATACAAGTCATGCCCTTACCAATGATCTGGATAATTGTTTTTTGAACCAGTAGGAAACAGCATGCAACAAAGACACAAGCAAATGCCTTGAAAACGTACTGGGAGTAGCCTTGGTCTTTGATAGACTAGAAAATAAAAATATCAATAGAAAAAAGAGCAGATGAAAATTAACCGGCTGTCATGCTATAGAAAAGGTCGTTTGAACTTACATCAAAAGGGTAATCGGTCAGAAAGGCCCAGCAACCCCAGTTGAAGGCAGACACAATCACCAGGCCGATATACCGTCGCAGCGTCATGTAGTACTATTGGCCCAGAACGTTTGTCACACATTGCCCATTTCCCATTTACAAAAAAACCTACCTCCATGTGGGATTTGACGCGCTCGGACCGCCGGCCCTTGAAAATCTTTGTCCAGAGTGAAACCACCGACGGGACGAGCTCAACGACCATCGTCGTCAGCCAGAAAATATGCCACATCGCGGCGGCCCAGTACATCCAGCACTGAACATTGGACCGTACATTCTTGAAACCAGGCTGCGCTTTCTCTGCATCGCTCGGGCGAGGGAAGTAGACGTAAAAGCAGATGGCGATCGTGATAAAGACGCCCGAACCGAGGACGGCGATAATTAGGCGCTTCATGAACGGCGACAGGTACGGCCAGCAGCAGCAGTAGCGTCGCCGCCGCCGGATCGCAGCTGTGATGCGCTGTCGAGTGGTCGGGCGTCGCTTCGGCTGGTCTGGATCGGCGTCCCAGTCAAAGTCGTCGTCGTCGTCTTCTTCGGTACGTTCTTCGACAATAGGTTCTGGGGCTTTTTCGTCAAAGTGGGCTTCTAGGTTGTTGTCCCAGGACCGGTCGACTTGGGAGCCGGACGAACGCCAAAAGTAGTCGTCTCCTCCCGGCTCGCTCGAGGGGGTCATGTCCACCAGGTGGTGGCCTTCGACTTCCTGACGTACAGGCATCGGGCTCGCATCTGTACAAAGTTTGCATGATTGTTATGAATTTGTGTTGCCATGCTATGTGTCCATTATGTGCTAGGTAGGACATGTCTGTACCTTGAAGTAGGCCGCCCTCGTCCTCGTCCTTTTCCTTGATGCGGACAGACTTTTTCATAGCAAGAGGAGAAAAGAGCGTGAATTAAGGAGAAAGAGAGAGTGGATCGGTCTGCAAAATATGGAACAAGATGAATTGCTTTGAAACCATTTTAAATGGTCTTTGAAATAGTCCTCTGTTTTCTCGACGCGGAGATACAATCGCTCGATCAGGGTCGAACTGGGCGGTCTGGACACCACCTTTTTTCTTTTGCCCAACGACCTATGACCGCTAATTTTAGGGGCGGAGTCTTCAGATTTTTGGTTCCAAGACGTCTGCTATTTTCATTTGTCGTATGGGCTTCTTGGATCGACCGCTGACGACGAGGGCCTAGACGCATGAGGCCAAGAAATTCTACGGACTACGTTTATTTCTATTCTTTTCTTCATCTTATCTTCCCCGTAGAAATTTCTTGATCTACGCTTTGTCTGACTGAAGGATCAAGGTGAAGGAATCATCACATATGAAATTTTCGTGTGTGAGTGTTGGCATTCTTGGTTATTATTAACCGGGGTCCTACCCCCCTTGTTGAATGCATTCATTATTTGCCGCCCACAGAGAAGGACAACTTGCTTCTTGTGATATCGAAATAAATAACGAGGTATTCCGCCGCTCTGTCCATCATCAACAAGCAATGCGAAGCATCACCGTGACTGTTTCCTTGCACGTCCATGCAGGAAAGCGATTTATTCAAATCAGCTCCTTCTTTTTTGACGTGTGTGTGTTGCGTTTAGATTTGTTTTATGCAAGTGCTTTATCGGAGTGTGAACGGGAAAGTAAGGGTTTTCATGCATTGTTTGGTATTGTTTATTCCTTTATTTTCTTTTCCACCATTTTTTCCCTTGATCTACCCTTTTACCTCACTACTCACCGCATCCCATCCAACAACAGAAGTACCAAGTGAGCCATGGCAGAGACAGAGACTTTCTCCTTCCAGGCTGAGATCTCTCAGCTGATGAGCTTGATCATCAACACCTTTTATTCCAACAAGGTGAGTGAAACAAAAAGACAACCGATGATTATTTAACAGATTCATATGGACGTGTCTTGTAGGAAATCTTTCTTCGTGAGTTGATCTCCAACGCGTCTGATGCGATCGACAAGGTGCGCTACCAGTCGCTGACCGATCCGTCCGTGCTCGACACGCAAAAAGACCTTTTCATTCGCATCACACCCGACCGACAAAACAATGTTCTGAGCATTCGCGACTCCGGTATCGGCATGACCAAGGCCGATCTGGTCAATAACCTGGGTACGATCGCCAAGTCTGGCACCAAGGCGTTCATGGAAGCCCTTTCGGCCGGCGCAGACATCTCCATGATTGGCCAGTTCGGTGTTGGTTTCTACTCGGCTTACCTCGTGGCCGACAAGGTCCAGGTTATCACCAAACACAACGACGACGAGCAGTACATTTGGGAGAGCGCGGCTGGCGGATCGTTTACAATCACACGGGACGAAACCAACGAGCGCCTCGGTCGTGGCACGGAACTGCGCCTGTTTATGAAGGAAGACCAGCTCGAGTACCTCGAAGAGCGTCGCATCAAGGACGTCGTGAAGAAGCACTCTGAGTTTATCTCGTACCCAATCCAGCTCGTGGTGGAGAAGGAAATCGAGAAGGAAGTGCCTGATGAGGAGGCCAAAGCAGAAGACGAGTCAGACGACAAGCCGCGCATTGAGGAAGTCAAGGATGAAGACGAAAAAGAAAAGACAAAGAAGATCAAGGAGAAGATCATTGACACCGAGGAGCTCAACAAGACAAAGCCGATCTGGACACGGAATCCAGAGGATGTCAGCCAAGAGGAGTACGCCCAGTTTTACAAGTCGCTCACCAACGACTGGGAGGACCAGCTCGCAGTCAAGCACTTTTCGGTCGAGGGCCAGCTCGAGTTCCGCGCCATCCTGTTTGTGCCGAAACGCGCCCCGTTCGATCTCTTTGAGGGCAAAAAGAAGCGCAACAACATCAAGCTCTACGTACGCCGCGTCTTTATCACGGATGACTGCGAAGAGCTCATCCCAGAATGGCTCAGCTTTGTCAAGGGCGTGGTCGACTCGGAGGACTTACCGCTCAACATCTCGCGTGAGATGCTCCAGCAGAACAAGATTCTCAAGGTCATTCGCAAGAACCTCGTCAAAAAGTGTCTCGAGATGTTCCAAGAGATTGCCGAGGACAAGGAGAACTTTGACAAGTTTTATGAGGCGTTTTCCAAAAACCTCAAGCTTGGCATCCATGAGGACTCGCAGAACCGCAAGAAGCTCGCTGATCTCCTGCGCTATCCGTCCACGACCTCGGGCGATGAGATGACCTCGCTCAAGGACTACGTGACGCGCATGCCCGAGAAGCAAAAGAACATCTATTACATCACGGGCGAATCGCGTCAGGCCGTCGAGCACTCGCCCTTCCTCGAAGGTTTCAAGAAGCGCAAGTTTGAGGTCCTCCTCATGACGGACCCCATCGACGAGTACTGTATTCAGCAGCTCAAGGAGTATGACGACAAGAAGCTGGTCTGCATCACCAAGGAGGGTGTCGAGCTCGAAGAAGACGAGGAGGAGAAGAAGCGACTCGAAGAGGAAAAGAAACAGTATGAGCCGATTTGCCAGGCCATTAAGGAGACCCTTGGCGACAAGATTGAAAAGGTCATTATCTCGGATATCCTGACCAGCTCGCCCTGCGTGCTCACCACCGGCCAATTTGGCTGGTCGGCCAACATGGAGCGCATCATGAAGGCCCAGGCTCTGCGTGACTCTAGCATGTCGGCCTACATGGCCTCAAAAAAGACGCTCGAGCTTAACCCGGAGCACCCCATCATCAAGACCTTGAAGACCAAATTTGAGGCGGACAGTGGCGACCGCACCGTCAAGGACCTCACCCAGCTCCTCTACGAGACCGCGCTCCTCACCTCGGGCTTCTCGCTCGATAACCCCGCCGACTACGCGACGCGCATTTACCGCATGGTCTCTCTCGGCCTCAGCATTGACGACACGACCGAGGACGATGAGCCCATGGAGACGGCGGCACCAGCAGCCGCAGAAGGACAAGGGACATCATCCAAGATGGAAGAAGTGGACTAGATTGTATATTTATGAACAATAGGAGAGGTGTGTGTATAGGCCCTTTTTAGTCGATTTTTACATTTTGATAAATCTTGCGTACAAACAAGTTTGCGGCGGAATGGCCGACAAAACCTAAGAGATGGATACGCGTTGAGTGAAAATTGAACCAACCTACACATCGCTGTTCTGTCTTACCCAACATGCAAAACATGCCCAATGCCAATAAGGCCGTGTATCCAAAGTAGTAACTTGTCTGAAACATGCCCGTCATTCTGTACGCGATCCAAGCGAGTGAGCTTTCGATTCGTTTTCATTGGCTTTGACTTACTTTGTCTTGGCGAAGAAGTAATATACGGAATACAGGTACACATAGACGGACGTCGAAGCGCATGTCATGAAGCTCAGCCAGTGCCTATCCGACATATCAGAAATCGATGATCCCCGTTTTTCCAAATTCCCTAGACATACCACCGGTGATCTTCTGCGTTCAACAAAAAGTAGGTGGCCACGATAGCGACGCACGCGCTGACAATGATGAGGATCAGAAAGACGAGGAACATGAAGCCGTAAACATAGTAGATCTTGTAGGTCCAGAACGACGTAAAGATAAAGTACATCTCGATAAAGATCGAGCCAAAGGGCAGGATACCACCCATGGCCGTGATCATTAACGGCTCGGCCCACCACACCTTCTCTGGGATCGGACGCGGGATGGGGTTCACGCGGCAGGGGAAATCAGCGTGCGAGCCCCAGTTGCGGCCGACAATCGCACCGAGCAGCGTCAAGGGGAAGCATAAAAAGACCCAAATCGCCAGCATTGCGAGCTATCCCCCAGGACTTAGCTTATGCTTCCTGTGCAACCTCTTTATGTTGGCCACTTACCATGATCGAAAATGCGATCGCTCGCGAGCTGGAATAGTAAATGGCGACACTGTTGACGTAGCCACCAATGAGCACGATCGCGCCGGGCCAGATACTCGCTGTCAGCAGCACGTTGCGTACCCACTCCTTGCCGCCATAGCGCGCATAGTACCGCGCGCTCGTGTAGCCCGCAATGCCGGAGGTCAAAGCGTACAAAAAGATCGTGGCCGTCAAGATCGTCGCGCGCTCGGCGTAGAGGTCACCCACGATCGTGTACAGGATGACCACACCCGCCAAGATCACGAGCTGACTGCCGGTGCCCATCAGGGCAGACATGACCATCAGCCGCGGTGGCTGTCGAAACACATCGCCGTGAACTTGTTTCCAGCCATAGTCATCGCCCAGGTCCCGGTCCTATGGAAAGCGCATTAGCTTCCACGCCTTCAACCACCCGGCGAGATACTTGCAAAGTCAGCGAGGCCTTCCTCGCGGTCGTAGCGGGCATAATCACGCTTGATCGTCCGCAGCAAAATCACCGAGACCAGGCCAGTCAAGAAGAGAACCATCATGAATGAGCTAAAGATCGACAGCCAGTGGACCTTTTTCAAATGATGAGCATCAAAGGTCTATCAGCTGTGTATGCATTCCCTTTTTACCTTGTGCTCAAAAAAGTCGGTCTCGAGAAGGCGTTCGAAACGGTTTTCAAAAGGGGTTGTGGTGGGCGTCCATTCGACCGAGTAAGTGAACTCGACATCAAGCGAGTGGTCTCCCGCGTTCAACGGCACCTCGTTGCCATATTGGAGCAGAACGGCAATGATCTAAAGAGGAACAGGATAAGGATCGTCTCCCAATCCTAGATAAAGAGAGAGAAAAGAGAACTTACTCTGTCTTGGTTGTATTCAATGACAAACGTCTTGTGGGTATAGAGGTAAAAGGTGCGCTGATCATTACTAACATCCTCCAGGCTGTCCTGTGTACCGATGGGGCTGCTGACAGGCAGATCGTCTGCAGGGCACATACATATTCATAGTCATGATTCATTCAGTGGTTGATCAACCTAATGGAAATATAGCACTGACCGACGAACATGGTGAACCAGTAATCATTGTCCAGGGCGTACCGCATGACGCGAATATTCTCGCTGTCAAAGGTGCTACGGCATATCGGTGCATTGTTCACGGTTTCTATACGACGCTCAGTGACACGACCCTTGTTTGAAAAGGGAAACATACCGAGAAAACGAATGGGAATGCCTGAGTTTATAAGGTCCATGCCCTGAAGGGCTTCACCCAAAGTTTCGTGATGATGCTCGACTGCAGAGGTGCCTCGGCAGAACGGAAGCTGGTAGTAAGGGTACGTCTCTTGTCGATTGTTGAGTGGGCCGACCGTGTTCATCCATGCCACGACTTCCTCGCCATGCTGGTACTGTAGGTGTATATTTTCGTGTTATATATATATTCTATATACAAGTATATATATGCCACGTATTTAAAAGGCAGGTGCTCATTACCACATGGTTGTGTTCGTCAGCGCGTGAAAAGCCGGACAGGCACAGGATTATCGCCAAGACGATGGCGGTCGACAAGTTCATCCGCCAAGGATTCATGGTGACAATACAATGCAAGCGAGAGAAACAGAAAGAAAGAGAGGGAGAGAGGAGTTGTGTTATGTATTTGAAAACACGACAATAGGATGAATACTCTTTTCTATAGCACTCGGCTGGGCCCCAACCCCCCTCTGAACACTTCTCGGACCACAATTTGTCACACCAGTTCTCTCTCCTTCCACATACATTTTTGTTGTCTAGTATTGCCTGTTTTCGAGCATTATCTCGTTCGCCTTGTCAAAACTTATTGTTGTCATACTACATTCCCGGTGTATCACAGCTCTATACAACGGCATCCGTGTCACGGTTCTTCCTAGTTCACTTTTCCGCACAGATATCTGGGTGTATTTAGCCACAAATGTCTCATTTCTCATGCTGAATCCACGACCGCGGACAAGATTGAGGGGTATATATAGACATAATATGGGAGGGTGAGGAGGGAAAGTAGGTTGCTCCTGTTTGAACATGATTGGATCCAAGTTCCCACCAGTCTTATTTCAGGCACCATCGTCGACTTGACTTGGCTCGGTGTCAACCTGACCGTCTTGCTCGCCCACACCCTCCTCGGCAGGATGGTCAGAGCGCGACGACTGCTTTTGCTTTTGGTACAACTGCTCCAAAGCAGGCCAGCGTGATGCAAATTCAGGGTGTCCTGGCCGGTCTTCGGGTGCTAGATGGTCTTCCAGTCGTTTCAGCGATCCAAATACATCCGTCGTCATGGCGTGGAGCTGCTGAGCTTGGAGCCCTATCTTCTTTACTGGAAGCAAGTTAACAAAAAGAAGAAGCATGGAACGGAATGGTACGAACTGTCATTGGCCTTTTCTGTCACAAGACGCGCTTGGCTCAACGCTAGCAGGAGGGCCTGGGTTGTTTGTGCGCTCAGTTCGTCGACGTACTTTATCCGTTGCAGAAGCAGTCGCTATCCTTTGGAATCAACACACACAGGGGGAAACAAGGCGTTCTCTGGTTCTCTACCTGATCATGACTAATACCACCAAGGTGTCTTCGCATATGGGTTTTGAGCTCACGCTTGATCTCTATCAGAGGCTCAGCCGGCACTGGAGAGAGTGAAATATCAGATCGTGATAGCGTATACAATAGTGCTAGACTTACATAGGACATCCGCCTTTGTCTTGTCTTTTGTAAGCCGGCTTGCGAGATGGATGCCTAGCAGGCTTTCAAGGCCAGAAGTTCGCTCGGATGAATCTTTGACGAGAGGGAGAAACTAGACGCGATGTTAACCCAACCATGTCAAGCCGCAGGGCCTTTTTTTTTTTTTTTTTTTTTTTTTGGTAGTTTACAGGTCGTAGTGCTTTTAACCGTCGAAGCACTTCATCCTCCTCTTTGTCCGTTGTTGCCTCGGTAACTTGAATAATGCCCTGCCAAAAAGAAAGGGAGGGTATATCAGCCAACATCCGAGCAGGCGTACACCGCTTCAAGACCTTACATCGTCACCGCTGCTGCCTATATAAGTAGGTGTCAGCCAAACGTCTCTTCGGCTTCACACAAGGTAGGTTTACCCTCAAGTGCAATGGAGGGAAGGTCGTTTCCGCCTTGGCTGTGTGAATCCGCCGTGCTGTCCCGATCGTGTGCTTCCTCGTTGCGATGCTCAATCTCATGCGAAATGTCTTGGCCCTAAAGATAGCATGAGGCACAATGTTGTAAGTCGAGATGCGCGTATGGTTTACCATATCAGAAAGTAAAGAGGACGTGAATCTGTTGACTTTGTGCAACCTCCATTCACGTCGTTTTCCGCTGTCTATGCGAAAACGAAAAGGTCAGCCAAAAATACCCGCTTTAGATAACCATTGTATCCTGAATGTTTCGAGCACACGCTATTATTCACTCGTGCTTTATGCGATTAAGAACACACTTTGGATGAGTTGGAAACTATAGGTGTGCTTGTCTAGAATGGCTGAAGCAGCACCACCGTCATCTGCCTTCGACTGGCAATATGTAAGATATGGTATCAAGGCATTTATAAATATACATATACCATGGCTTCTACTTGTTATTTATTGTAAGAGTACGTTGTTCCTGATGTACTGGGTATCGAAAGAGGCCATGAGCAGCTGTTTGGGGGGTGCTTTATAAAGTGACCTGATTGGGCTGTTTCTACTTGACAATTACAAGCTCAGCGAGAAAGCGGAAAGAGCAGGAACACAGTCAAGGGCCTTGCACCGTCCTTTTTTCCAGTCCAACATGAATGAGCCTAAGCCTGGCCACGTTACTTCCTTATCGCCGCAATCACCACGGAAAGACAACACTGCATTGCCTAGCAACCCTCCTTCCGAGGCTCAGCCCTCTGCAGACAAGAGCGAGTCCGACCCTCCCAAGGCTGATGCTCAGGCCATAATCAACTCACTGACAGGTAAAGAGAAAAAGGTACAATGTCAATAGTCAACGCGTTACTGAATCGTTATGGCAGCGCCTATGGCTTCAGCCGAAACACCTGGTCGCCAGGGCTCACCAGAGCAAGGCAAGCCCGTGACGCCAGAAGGCACCGAGGTGAACGTGGCACACACCTCTGAATCCAAAAAAGAGCAGGAACCAGTCACTCATGCACAACACGAATCCAACTCAGCACCATCCAAAGAACCCAACGGCGAAAAATCACCCCTCGCACCACCAGCAGTATCAGAAGCAGCATCAGTAGCAGTACCAGCAACAACAGCACCACCACCGGCTCCAGCAGCCTCAAAACAGCCAAGAAACGATCCTCCGCCTGCGGCACAGGTGCTCACCAACGAGCAGCTCGTCCGTGCCCTCACTTCAGTCACCGCTGCTACCTCTTCTTCCTCTTCTACTTCACGGTCGAACCTTGCCAACCCACAGCAGTCTAGCACAGAGGTGCCTAGCTTGGATGTTATCCGTGCCAACCTCAGCACCATTCTCTCCAACACGAGCACAAGCACAGCATCGACTGCTGCACAGCCTCACTCGGATGGCACGCGGCGCCCGAGCTTAGTGATGAACAAGGAGAGTGTGGCGACGGCATTGCATATGCTGGATCAAGCGATCCGGAACAAGAGCATGGCAAATGGGTCCAAACACAAAAACTCACCCGCGTCTCCTCCTGCACCTTCAGGACCCAAAGTGCCCACGGTCGTGGTACGGAGCGATGAGGTTTGGCGGGCCGCGAGTGAGTATGAGGAGCGGTACCTAGGCATGATCCAGTACGAGCCAGGCAGGCTGCTGCCACCCTGCGACGGACAGACCAATTGCGTCTTCAAAGTCCATGTCGACAGTCGCCACGTGACATACGATAATAGTCAGGTCCAGCAAGCCGCCCTGTGGGGCACTGATATTTATACCGATGACTCGGACGTTGTGGCGAGTAAGTCAACTTCATCACATGCTTTTCTCTGTGCGTGTATATATATGTACTGTACTCAACATCACTGCTTTAGTGTGCATCCATAGTGGCAAGTACCTGCCCCAATTCATCGAACCCGACATTGATCCCAAGGACCCCAGGTTCCGACTATTACTGGGTGACGACGTGTCACCCGTAGAGCATCACGCCAACCCGGCCGACAGCAAAGACTTGATCGTCACTGTGCGCATCCTACCCAAACTCAAGCATTATCAAGGCACCATCCGCAACTATACCCGATCCCGCAACTGGGGTAACCACGATGGCATGAGCTTCTACGTTGAAAACGTCGAGCCACGCGAGCCCAAGAAAGAACATGCAGCCAAGTCTATACATAAAAAGTGCGTCGGACGGCGCGCCCTGAAAGCCAACCCCGCCCTGGCTGCAGAATTTAAATCGATCCGTCGTCACCTGAAGCGCAAGTCGCCCGGATTCCATATGTCCGACGATGATGGCCAAGGAGAACAAAGAGAAG
Organism: Syncephalastrum sp. PYS2702; assembly: GCA_023630325.1. NCBI lineage: Eukaryota > Fungi > Mucoromycota > Mucoromycetes > Mucorales > Syncephalastraceae > Syncephalastrum > Syncephalastrum sp. PYS2702. The sequence goes on from JAMAMT010000075.1 coordinate 55,378, forward strand.
ACGAGAACAAACAAACGTCGCGACCGAGGAGGTCCCGGGCTTCCGCTTCCTCTTGAGCTTCCCAATCTCTTCCCTTTCGTACGATACCTAACCATAACAATAACTTACATAGCACCTTATTTTATGTAAATATAAACACGCTAAAACCCAATTGTCCGCCACAACCCATCGCTATGACCACTGACTTTTGTTCGATCTTTCCATCTCACTACCTCAGTGACACCCCGTCCCCCGAAACCAGTGTCTTACTAATGTGATGGCGCTACTAGTACACTTGACTATATGTTTTCTGTTTCTATTCATAACGGCAAACACTTGACGTAAGACATTTCTATAATATGAAATGCCGAAGCGGAAAAAGTTGCTTTTCAGCAAAGTCGGCACGGTCGGTTGCAGAAGAGTAACAATATAAGAGGAAGTCATATGTAAAAAGAGATCTGAGAGCACTGATCAGGCGAATAAATGTGGTTTGCCTATTTCATAGATTTCCGTTTACATAGCTCTAGAGCTGTGAAAGAAAGTGTGGCCTTACGATGTGCCAATCGCCGTTGGTATTGTTATTTCGAACAGTGCATAAACCAGGATCATCGGCGGAACGAGATATACGGTCCCGAAAATGAAAACGCAAACACCACCATGCAAATGACGAGGGTCGTAATACATCCTTTCATTTCGTACGTGCACGTATTGAATGGCTGATATGGGCTTTTATGTAATTTTTGATATGGATCGCGCATAATAGATTTAATCACTACGGCTAGAACGCGACGAGCTGCGGCTGGGGCTACGGCTGCGGCTGGGGCTACGGCTACGGCTACGGCTGCTCACGCTGACACTACGACTGGGTGATCGTCCACGTCCACGTCCACGTCCACGGTAGGACCGTCGATCACGGCCGCGCGATGACACGCTGCTGCTTCGGCTGCTACTGCTTCGGCTGTCACTGCTAACGCTCCGCTCACTCGAGGACGGCGTCGGGCTGCGTCTGCGGCTGCGGCGGTCACGGCGATGGCGAGAGCGCTCTTCTTCCTCCTCGCTGGAGTAGGGCGATCGGCTGCGTCTGCGGGTGCGTCGGCTGCTGTGTCTTCTGTCGTCGCTGCGGTCCCGTCGTCGACGCTTCCGCTCGTTCTCGAGGCGGCGTGCCTCCTCTTCCTCTCGCCGGGCGATGCGCTCCAGACGGCGCTGCTCTTGCAGTTCTCGGTCAAAGGCCTGGCCCTCAACATACGTACTCGATACCCTCAATGCGTTGCGCATCTTTTGGTTCTCACGGTCCTTGGCTTCCGACCTTTGATGTGTCTCATAGTCTTGTAATCTGGGGACAGAAAGATAACATGTTAGACTGGCATGATATGATAAAAAGAATCAGTCTATGACACTCACGTTTTAGCGTCTCTCGGCTGGATCTCGTCAATCTGATCCGCAAGCTTCTCTCTCAATTGGCTCACTTGGGTCTCAATCTCGTCTTCGTCAACACTAATTTATAGATGAGATTGCTTTGTCTGGATTGAACCGATAGAAACTTACCCATCGTCTTCAAGCTTGATGCGAAGCTCCATGCACTTGAGCTCAACCGCACGTTTGCGATCATGCTGCAGGATATCTTTGTTGGGTTGGCGGGGACCTGGCACAGGCGCCTTGAGGTCAAGAGGTTCATCTCGTCTACGATCGGTAGGCGGAGGACGCACGAAAGACAGGTTGCGGACAACATAGCCGTTGGTACCTAGCATACATGGGTCAATAACACTGCACTCGCCAAATAAGCCATGAGCCTACCTGAGCCTCGGGGTGTATTCAGACCAATGCCGTTATACATGGTTGAATGCTTTGACGAATAAAAGAAAAGCGAAGGGCAAAAATAACAGTGGGCTGCATGCTTTTCGATTTTGCGGACTCTCATTCTGGGCTTACATTACTCCAGCTCACGTGACACTTGCTTTGAAAAGGGCGAATTACTACTGTCCAATACTATTTCTCTGGTGACTAAAATTTTGACACAAGTAACACACCTGTAGAGAACGGTCTTGTTTTTGAAGCAAGCAAGGGATGGTGATAGGCTCTTGGGTGTCTCAACTTTTTGGATCAGGGTGTCGGATGGACGAGGCACTTTATTTTTCGCTGGATTCGCCCGGCTGGCGAGACCATAAATGTGTACGACCAGACAGACGTATTAAAATCTAAAAATCACTTCTAAAGACCTAGTCGAGTTGATGGTGGCAAAAGAAATCACACTACCAAATAGTAACCTTATATACAGTACAATCCTTTGTATACGAGCTTTTAAACTCGTCTTTGTCAGTTTCTACTTGTCGAGGACATTTGACGTACAGTGCACGCCTGCACTAAGTGCGTGTCTCTGCACACAGTCGACAGTAACCTCTTCTACACTGTGGTCCCTTCGCTTGAACTGCGCATCTTTTTATGAAAATATGCTGGCCACCATGGTGAGCTGTATGCTTCATAGCCATCTTCACCCATTTCTTGCAAATCGAAGTGTACTTCTCGGCTAGCAAAAGGAAAAAAAAAATTGATCATGGCTGGGAAGACTGGAATAAGTGAAATATTCCGTTTTCCAGTCATGTGATATTAGGCTGGAGTGTATCAAAAAGGGGAACAAGGAATACATGAAAGAAATGATACAGTACATAACAAAGTCTATTTTGATAAAATACTTCACTAATCGAGAGGTTCTTCGAGGTGAGGGAAGCGGACACAGTGACTCTTTCCCCAATAAGAGTCGCAGCAGCGTTCAAAGTTGCCAAGGTGTTTGTACTGAGTGAAGACGCAGTGGGTAGCAACGTCCTTGCGCAGATCGCCGCCTGTGCCGAGGCAGCAGTCTTCCGTGTACTCGGGGCCGATTTTTTTGCAGAAGCAGTCCGCGGCCCTACCAGGTTGTGTGATGACAAAGATCAGTACGAGAAGGACAGGAAGCCCAATAAGAGTGTGGGACGGCATAATGAATATAGCAAAGAAGACAAAGACAAAGACAAAGAAAGAAGAAAGAAGAAAGAAACGAAAGAGCTTCCATGACCCCATCATAGCCATATGGAAAATTACTTCATTGTCTCCCTAACAATCTTGACCCCTTTTCCAATTTTATATCTTGCTTTATTTGGGCCGCATCTATTATGAGCCTTGACCTGCGTACATTCCGAACAAACAAAATGAAATGCATGGTGTTTATGACTTGACTTTTTACGGCCCCGCCCGCACGGTCAATGTGTTCGCGGCTGCGCCTCCCTTTTTGACATCTCCATGTCCATCGCCTCCTCTAGATATACTATCGCTCCCCAAGGCCACAGCCGTTGAGAGTTCTGTTAGCTCTCGGCTGGCATAAACAATCTGGTCTATCATCTGAAGCTATAACACGGGTTTGGCTGTTGCGGATAGTGTGCGCTATCACCAGAAGAATGATATGCAGTGATGGGTTAGCATCGAGAACGTCCGCTTTCGTATTACTGATGTTGAAGGATTTTGAGCCTTTTGGAGGCTAGTGGTCTAGGTTGCGGGAGCGGAAGATCTGATAGATTGTGTGGCCCTTTATACGCACGTGTATCGGCGGAAAAGAAGTTACTTTGTCTCAAATTCTCATATCAGTTTTGAGTAACTTTGTCACTAGCCGTTTGCTTTGCGTCAGTCATATTATTTTCTTCATTAACGAGACCATTTGACATCCCGGCCTCTTTTATCCCTGATTTTTTGAAGGTGTCTCTATCAGGCGATGAACAAATTTTAGTAAATAGTTTCTGCATGGACCATCATGCTACTCGGGTTTTAGGCAATTCTGTCATTCTTCTATCCCGCTTAACCAAAAGACATGGTTCTCTGCTGCGCTTCTAGAAAGTAACACTTTGCTTACACTACATGCTCTTCGCGGCGTTCGACATTCCTCTTTGCAGTGTCTTTTCCCGTCTTGCCTCGACAGCCCTGTTTTATCTTTTTCCTTCTGCCTTCAGATGCTATGCACATATTTCAGTTGTTCTATCTCCTTGATGATCCCATGTTACAAAGTCTTACGTACAAGGCGCCTTTGTTTTTGAAGATTCTAGATGATCTCTTAAATCAGACAATTGGGTCGTACATGATTTATGACCTCAAGCAAAGCAAATAGCCTTTTCATGAGACTTGTCTTTCAATCTCATCTCTCTTTCGCTGGCCGCAGTCAATGGCTTTACTATAGATTATTCAAGAATGGACTCAGCACACACGATGCGTTTTTCGGTATCCTATCGTATGCTTTTTCCTCGCTGGACAGGCCCACGTGAAGCAAGCTACTGGGCCGTATGATATATAAGCATAATAGTTATATAGAGCAAGCAGAAAGACGCCTGACCAGACATGAGATACAGGTGTGCCTTATGTATATCGTACGAGAAGATAGAGCCAGAAGGTCCTGCAGTATGCAGTACAATCCGCAAAGTAATACCATAGGTTCAATTTCAAGAAATGTGTGCGACGAATAAAATTGGATCATTTATATCGCCTAAAGTCTGTCGTCCGTTTAACCCATCCTATTGATATGATCATCGTTCTACCGAGTACAGCAGCAATCCAAGGTTCATCTTGCGAGAAAAAAAGATCTCTATCCAAACCCAATCTTTGTATGACACACAAAAAGTTCATCGTAGAGAGAGATAGGGAGGATGTCTGAGTTTGAAGTGAGTCATGATGTGCCTGTCCCCAAGCCACGCCCAGTGTCAGTCAGTGAGGGAGAGAATCGGGGCCTTCTTTGACAGGTCTACTTTTCGTATCTCTTCACTACTACTCTTTTATCATACAAAAAAATGCCAGGTCTTTACATGTTAGATTATGGTGCCGGCAATGTCCGCAGTCTGGTGAATGCGGTCAACCGTCTGGGCTACGACCTTCAGTTCGTCAAGGACCCGTCTGACATTCTCAAGGCAGACGTAAGTAAAGAAAGAAAGAAAGCAAGCAAGGCGGCAGGACACTTGTATTGATATCATGGTGCGTGCCACTGTGTAGAAACTCATTTTCCCTGGTGTGGGTGCGTTTGGCCATGCGATGGAGGCGCTGAACAAAAAGGGATACTCTGAGCCGCTCAAAGAATACATTGCGTCTGGACGGCCGTTTATGGGCATCTGCGTGGGCATGCAAACCCTGTTTGAAGGGTCAGAGGAGAGCGACGTGCCCGGTCTGGGCGTGATCCCCGGCATCACCAAGGAGTTCAACAAGGCGACTAAGGCTGTGCCCCACATGGGCTGGAACGCTGCGCAAGTCTTGAAAGAGCAGGAGAACACGACGGCCACGACGGACGAACAGACGCAGCAGCTGATCAACTACGGCATCAACAACGACTCGGTCTACTACTTTGTGCACTCGTACGCGGTGCCATACTCGCCCGCGCTCAAGGACTGGGTCCTGACATCGACCCAGTACGGCGACGAGGTCTTTGTCTCGTCCGTCCAGAAGGGCAACGTCTTTGCGACTCAGTTCCACCCCGAGAAGAGCGGCTTTGCCGGTCTGCGCGTCCTGCGCTCCTTCTTGAGCGGTACCGGCGTCGTCAACGACAACGTGATCATCAAGGAGCCCGTACCCCAGCAGAAGCTGACGAAGCGCATCATCGCATGCCTCGACGTCCGGACGAACGACCAGGGCGATCTGGTGGTCACCAAGGGCGACCAGTACGATGTGCGCGACAAGTCGGAAGGCGGCGACGTGCGCAACCTCGGCAAGCCGGTCGAGCTGGCCCGGCGGTACTTTGAAGAGGGCGCGGACGAGGTCACCTTCTTGAACATCACGAGCTTCCGCAACTGCCCGCTCGGCGATCTGCCCATGCTCGAGGTCCTGAAGCGCGCCTCCGAGACCGTCTTTGTGCCGCTCACCATCGGCGGCGGTATCCGCGACGTGACCGATCCGGACGGCACCGTCCACCCCGCCTTTGAAGTCGCGGGCGAGTACTTCCGCTCGGGCGCAGACAAGGTCTCGATCGGCAGCGACGCCGTCTACGCCGCCGAGAAGTACTACGAGAGCGGCCAGAAGAAGGACGGTACGACCGCGATCGAGACCATCGCCAAGGCGTACGGTGCGCAGGCCGTCGTCATCTCGGTCGACCCGCGCCGCGTCTATGTCGCCAGCCCGTCCGACACGAAGCACCACACCGTCAAGGTCAGCCAGACCGGCCCGAACGGCGAGGAGTACTGCTGGTATCAGTGCACGGTCAAGGGCGGTCGCGAGGGTCGCGATCTGGACGTGCGCCAGCTGGTCACGGCCTGCGAGGCGCTCGGTGCCGGCGAGATCTTGCTCAACTGCATGGACCGCGACGGCACCAACTCGGGCTACGAGCACGAGCTGATCCGCGACGTGCGCGACGCCGTCAAGATCCCCGTGATTGCCTCCTCCGGCGCGGGTAACCCCAAGCACTTTGAGGACGTGTTCAGAGAGACCAACGTCGAAGCCGCTCTGGCAGCAGGCATCTTCCATCGACGCGAGGTCCCGCTCCAGGACGTCAAGAGCCATCTCCTCTCCGTCGGTGTCCAGACCCGGCCCGTAGACAATATCCTGTAAAATATATATACTTTTCTACATTGTGTGAGCACCTTCCCCCTTTGCAAAAACCTCGCCTTCCTTTCTTCCTGCATCATCTACCTCATTCTTCTTTCTCCCCTCTATAAAGTATTTTTTTTTTGCATTGTTCATATAGATACTATGTAAAGAGTATGCGTCGTGTGTGTATATTCGTGTCTTTTTTTAAAAAGAAGAAAGAAAAAAACAGAGAGAGTGTGTGTGTGAGGTCCTTCATCGGTCTAATTCTAGTTTAACAAGTCGGCGAAGGCACTAGAAAGAAGAGCATCAGAAACACCGTATTCTCTACTTTTTTCATGCAACTTACTCATAAGCGGGCTTTTTAGGCTGAGGCGGGGTAGGCGAAACACTAGGTGCAGCTGCTGCTTGTCCGGGATTGAAGAATTGACTGCCTTGCAGCGTCTTTGGTTCATTGAACAAGGAGCTCTGGGTAGACGAAGCGTCGACAAAGGAGCCCCATCCATTCAGATTCTGCTGCTGCTGCTGCTGTTGTTGTTGTTGCTGAAATTGAGGTGGATGCTGAGGCTGGGCGGGTCCACCAAAGTTAAGGCCAGCAAATTGCTGGAACATGGCGTTCTGATTCGCGTTATTATTGGTGTTATTATGAGTATAGGGGGTAGGCTGCGGCTGCTGCGGTTTGGGTGCGGTGTTGTAGAGAGACAGGATGGATGACTTGACATCGTCAAGCTTGTTCTTGGGCTGGGTAGGCGAGGAGGTTGTGTGTGTGTGGGCGTGCGTGTGGGAGGAGGCGGACGGCGACGAGTTGACCGAGCTAAAGAAGTCGGCGCCCTGGAGCTGCTGGGCTGCGCGAGGCGGTCCGGGAGAGGATGCAGCGCTTTGGGTGGGCGAGCCTAGGAAGGCGTCGAGGTTGGCAAACTCGGAGGGTTTGGATTTCGGTGAGGCCTGAGCAGCCGGCTTCGAGGCACGCGGTGAGGCCGCAGGAGACGCAGGAGAAGCAGCAGCCGCTGGCTTGGGTGACGACTTTGGGTTCAAAGTAGTCCTCTGTCAGATAACTCTATTGCACTAACGATGGACTTTTCACTTACTTCGTCTTGACTGCCGCTACTGTCTGTCAACGTTCTCGGGTCAGGAATGGGACCCTTCATGGCCCAGCGCTTGTGCTCGTACTTGGCCCGAATCCACATATCGATATTGCTTTCCGACGGCCGCTTGTCCTTCAAGCCGTGCTCCCAGTACTGGTTCGCTTTCTCGTTACCCCAGAGCACCATGTTCTCCACCTGGTTCGGAATCCAAGTATCGAGATCCACCGATTTCACTTGCAGATGGTGTCAATAGCCCATGTTGCCATTCTTTGCAGCGGGAAGCTTACCTTTGCTAATATGGGTGCCCATCGAGCGATGAATGCCTGAGCAGCGGATGCACACAAAGATGCCAATGTTCCAGGAGGCCCAACGGGGATCTATTCAGGCGAAGCGGGTCGGGATGGTGTCCAAATAATACAAAGATGAAAGTACCTTTTTTCTTGCAATCCGCACAGTACTTGTTGCCTGGCTTTTTCAAAAGCGATTTGAGGATGGTCGCATTCTTTTCGTTTTGAGCCTTGTCGGCCGTGCGAGCGTATCTCGTCGACATTCTGAGAGCACAAGAAAGAGACAAAGGGAAAAGGGAAAATCCCGCTTTTCGAACCAGATATAATTAAATACATCTTTGCTCCAATCAATTAATTCTCTCTCTTCAATTAACATCATGATTGTAATTGTTGGAGCCATTAGGCTCGATACAAAACTATACACTGCATGCCTTTTTTTTTTGGAAGATTCTTAGAATATACCATAAGCTTAACTTTAAAATAAAAAGTCAAAACAAAGAGGAAGGTCATGTCATCATGGTAATACATCCAGAGTAAAGAAGGTCATTAGAAACGAGGCAGACTCGAATTGGACACATGCGCGTGTGCGACGTTGTGTGCACAACAACAGCCACAAGGCTGTGTCGATCCCATGGAAATGCATTGTACGCCCTCGGAGGATCTTTCTTTTTTTGTTGCTGCCCGTCCGCTCAGCCCATAAACAATTGTGCCTTTTTCATCGGCATCCTTGTCTTGTATCATTTTCTTACTTTTACAAACACTTCTTTTTTTCCATTAAGCCGGGTATATTGAAGTAGGTAGAGCACTATACACTACAAGACGAGATTAAGTTGTAAGGCTATAGATAGTATATGTTCGTGATAAAGAAAGAAAGAGAAAGAGGAAACGAGAAAGGTAAGAAATAGAGATAAGAAGGAAAGTGGGACGCCACCGTGAATATATCACTTCTCATACGATGACACACATGTCTGTAGGCTTTTTTCGCCGATGCTTGAGCCGTACTAAATAGTGTCTGATGTGAGTATAGTCAATCGCAAGAAAATTTTCACCACTTTACCACCCATAGCGACCCGAGCAACCTGCTCAAAGCATACTTTGACGCCACGATTGTGTTTGGCCGAGCACTCGAGGTAGCTGGAAGCATGAATCATGCGCGCGACAGCCAAGCCCTGCTGAACCATCAGCTCCGAGTTCATCTTTTTTTAATTTCTTTCTGTGCTTTTTTTTTCATTTTCACTCTTATACCTACCTGGTCGTAGAGGATCGGTTCGTCTCCTCCGTGTTTCATCAGAGCCGCTTCATCGTCTCGCAGATCGCACTTGAGTGCAACCAAAACGAACTTTGCGTTTGGTGCATGGCTCTGGACTTCATGGACCCAGTGTTCGGTGATGTTGTCAAGTGAATCGCGGGAGTCGACCGAGAAACAGATCATAAACACGTGGGTATCCTCATAGGCAAGGGATCGTATGCGAGTAAAGTCCTCTTGTCCTGGACAAATAGAATGAGACATGATATAACATTGCTATGAATAGTATTACCTGCTGTATCCCACATGGCGAGCTCAACCGTGCGCCCGTCGACCTGGACGTCCTTGACATAGTTATCAAAGATAGCAGGCTCGTAGAGCTAAGGACAATAAGGTGTCAGCTAACTTGTATGTTCCCTTTTCTCATCATTATTATCATTGAATACGCACACCGGGGAAGTAACCTCGCGCGAAAACGTTCAGAAGTGACGTCTTACCACACCCTCCGTCCCCAACGATGACGATCTTGCGAGGGAGGGCTACGTCGTTGGATCCACCACCGCACACCATGACAGCAAGAGAAAAGAGGAAAGAGAGCTAAGGAAAGAAGAGAGATGAAAAGAAAAATTATAAAAAGGAGAGGAGCCCACTTCTAAAATAAGGCACATGCAGGTGGCTCAGAAGAAAGAAATAATAAAAAAGGGTAGCGCCCAGGGCTGCGCGCCATTGTGTTGTGCGTTTTATTTGCAATGGTCCATGCAGTCAACAGCGGTTTGTCCTACATACACACATCACTATCCAAATAGAGATAAACAAAAGCTTCAAGCAGACCCTGACGGACTGCACTCTGTTATTTCACCGCATGGATCGTCGTGCGCGTCATGACAGGTATATGCTCATCAGAATGTGCAGACGGAACTAGCGATCTACCGGCGTATGCTAGGGAACATGAATAGATACAGGTACCCTTTTTTTATGCTTCTGCTAATCCATGATACGAATAGCAGCCTCGACGGATGGATGGTGACCTTCATTCCCAGCCTCCTCCTTTATTGACTGGCGGTGGGCGGTGGCGTCGATGAGAATCGAGGCGTGTGGGGAAATGAAAACAGGGCTACCTGATATTGGCTGATGCCACGTGAAAGGAGGGGCCCTACGTTACACCTGACAGAATATGTACACATAGGCTCTAGTAGATCAGATCGCGTCATGTTGCTGCTGCTTAGTATCTTATAATACGAGATGACAACAGCAGACGCCACAGGGGTCTACGCGCCGTCCAGGAGAGGCCAGCGCGTCGGTGAGAAGCCTATGCGTAAAGTGCAGTGGAAATAGAAGCACATACATATGCGGCTTATGATGTAAAGGAAAACGGCGGAGCGTCAAAGGGAGAGGGAGTACAGTAAAATGAGTAAAAATGGGCATATGTTAAAGGAGGAGTTCTGTCAAAATCAAATGCATGTGGCACAACAGCAGGCTTTGGGTCGTACACTTTTTTCCATGTTACGTCAAAGCGCTTTAAAAACTTTTTTCCCTTGTTCTCCTTTTTGCCGTTTTCTACAGGAATGAATACGCCGCACACCCACCCAGGCAAGCATAGAAAGATACAATGATAATGATAATGCGAGGATTCGAGGCCAACTGAATATCGTGTAGGCCTGAAATATCTGCGCAAGCGGGGCGTATTCACCGATTTCGGCCTCTACTGCAAAACGTGGTGGGCCTACCCCGATGTCCTGCGATGGCGAGGATCGGTAAGTGCAGCAGCGGCGATGCGTCCTCGATGGGACTGACGATGGGCCCGCAGGTTCTGCTGAGCACGCTCCCGGGTGTTATTGGCATGACCTTGTTTTCCTGCGGCGTGTGCCTGCTGCACCTTCACCTCGGCATTTCTCTCAACGTACCCGTCTCGGTCTGTAAGTGCCATACCATAGCATTCATAGTATTCTTGCGACTCTCAGGCGACTCAATGCCATGTACCATTTGCCAGTGGGCACTGTCTCGGTCGCTCTCGGTCTGCTGCTCGCCTTCCGCGTCAACTCGGCCTACGACCGGTACTGGGAAGGCCGCAAACTGGTGCAGAGCGTGATCGCGACCGTGCGCAACTTGTCCCGCCAGGTGTGGATCAACATCCCGGAAGACACCCAGGCAGACCACCTAGAGAAGATGCGCTGTGTGAAGCTCTTGCTCGCCTTTGTCGTCGCGACCAAACATCACCTGAGACACGAGTATGGCATGGACTATGACGACCGTAAGATTTTTGTATCCATATCTCTTTTTGCTGTGTCACCTCGAAGCTGACTCGCGCCCATTCCAATTGGACTTGGATAGTGAAATCGCTGCTTCCACCGGGCTGGAAACCATGCAGCGTCGTGCACTCGGGCGCGCCGCTCACGGAAGCCCATCCCGAAAATGGCGCGGTGCTCGGTGCCTCTGCGCGCAGCGCCTCATCTCCGTCCCTTGCCCAAGGGCTGCGCCGACGCCAGAAGCGGGTCCTGCACAAGCTCAAGAGTCTCCCGCTCGTGGTTTCGCTTTACGACGACATCAAGCCCGCCGACCACGACGGGGCCCTCGACGCCGACGATGTGGGCGATATCGTCAACATCCGACGCTCGCAGCTCCAACAGGAATTTCCCGATGCGGATGTCTCACACCATGCCACGGCGGACCTGCTCCGCCGCCAGGCGTCTAATGACAGTGCATTGCTGGGCAGCAGTGCACCCACCTCTCGGGACGCCGTCGTCCCGGCTGAGAATGGGGAGAACGGACACCACCATTTGCACAAGAAACTATCCAAATTTGCACACGAACACATGTTTGTGAGCGAGGAGGATTTGCCGGAGCAGGGCGACGCTGATATCTCGCTCCCACTCGAAATCTTGTTCCTCATCGCCCTCTTTGTGAACCAGGCCAAGCGCGACGAGCGCATCGATTCCAACTTTGTCTCAATCACCAACGCCTCGCTCGACAGTCTCGTCAATGCCTTGACTGCCTTTGAGCGTATTGTGCATACCCCGATCCCCAAGGCTTACAATATCCACTTGTAAGTTCGTGCTCAACAGATACAGTAGACAGATGTCTGTACTCTCACTGATCCGCCATGACTGCTTTTAGGAAACAAGGCGTCGTCCTGTATATCTTCTTTTTGCCGTTCTGCCTCGTCGATTCGCTCGGATGGCTCGTGACAGCCATCGTGGCGCTCGTCGCGTTTACACTCTTTGGTATCGAAGCCATCGGCGCCGAGATTGAGAATCCATGTAAGTCTACCACGCTACGGATGACGGATGGATGGGATGTTTTACTGACGCACGTGGTTTTGCAGTTGGCTACGATTACAACGACCTCCCGCTCAACACATACTGCGAGGAGCTCAAAAAGGAAGTGGCCTACATTATCTATCATATCCCGACCCAAACCAACACCATCCTCCTGGACGGTCAATAAAGCAATGAAAGACAGGAGAAGAGAAAAGGAACGAAAATGGGAAAGGGAAAAGAGAAAAGAGGTTTGGTTTATTCTCTGTCTATGGATGCGGTCGGGAGAAGGAGGTGGGTAGGAAGATATAAATGTTTGTACATACATATATATGTGTGTGTTTGTAGATTGTTTAGAGCGCAAGCAGGCCAACGACCAAGGCAAGCACACAGGCAGAGGATGAGGGAAGGACATGCATCGCACTCGAAGCGTCGCCACTGGGCTTGGTGTCCTTGTTGGCTGTCTCCTTGTAGAGCTCAGAAGACGACATGTTAGCGCACTGGCCGACACTGCCCGCCTTGTAAGCGTCGATCAGCAAAGGCAAGTTGGTGACGGCGGCGTCGACGGTCTCCTTGACACGGTCGTGCTGCAGCGAGATACCGCCCACGTTGGTGTTGTTCTTAGCCACCCACTCCTTAATGGTCGTCTCGATCGACTTGGCATCAAAGCCGGGCGTACCAATCTTTATCATGGTAGAGATCTTGTGTCAGCGCAAAGCATAAAGGGTATTCTCTTGTATTACCTTCCAGTCGTTTGTGTCATGGTCCCAAATGGCAGCTAACAAAGGAATTTGAGTCGTTCTGCTAGAGCGCATGGGTACGAATGAAGACTTACGGATGAAACCAAGTTTCTCTGTAATGTTGCGCACACGATCATCCATGTCACCAAAGGGCTAAAGAGATATGTGAGCTCTCCGCGGGCCACCATCTCTGTCTTTCTCTTCCTCTCTCCCTTACCGGTCGCACAAGACGCGGAGACACACCAATGACTTCCTTGATTGCCTGCTCAGTCCACTTGAGCTCGGCCACGATCTGCTCGTTGGTCTGGGTTGTCAATAGGGTATGTGACCACGTATGGATTGCGATTTCGTGCCCTTCTTCGTGGAGCCGCTTGACGTGTTCTGGAAACTGAATGACCTGGCCGCCGATCAAGAAAAACGTGGCCTTGATGTCATTCTTTTTCAGAAAGTCATAAAGCGGCGGACTGTCTGCAGTCGGGCCATCATCAAAACTCTAGTGAAGGGGGCCGGATGCCTTCAGATCAGCAGGGCGCTCGAGGGAGCAGCGGTTTCGACGACTTACCAAGCCCCAGTGACCCGGTTGACAGGTATAAATGTCCTTGGGACGTCTGCATTGGGTGAAGGTCCAGTGGCAATACGGATCCTGGCCGGGCTGCTGAGTATTGACGAGTTCGCCGGTCGGGCCGGCTTGGCTGAGGGGTGCGCTAGGGATGGTGGAGTTGTCAATCAGCTTGAGCCATTCGGATTTGGGCTGCGGGACGGTGCCCACGACCGGATAGGCCTCCTTCCACTCGAATTGACTGGTCGGAGTCTGCAATGCGCTCGCGCCACTACTGCTCGCCGATGCTGGCGGTTGCTGCTGTGCCTGAGCGTAAGTAGCGGCTGTCAAAAGGAGTGTGATCTTTTTCAGAGAAAGAAGCATGAGAGTGTGCAATACAGCAAAGAAGGAAGGAAGTTAGGGATAGAGGATGTCAGGAAAGGGCAGGAAACGATGAAAACGAAAGAAACGGTTTGAATGGCAAAACGGTCGCATGTACATTTATATATATTATTTATATTAGGCTGCGTGTGGCGGTCGGACAGGTAATAAAAATAGGTACAAAGAGCATCAAATAGGGCTTTTTTGGATAGGTCGTTGAAACCATGGAAACACAAGAAGTGCAGGAATTTGCGCCCCTTTCCTTGGAGTCAGGTCACACAAATTGTCTTTGATCCTCATACTATCACTACCGGTAGATAAATCGGACGCACCACTGGCCAGGAAAGCCCTGATAAGGCCCGTCGATCCGTTTCTGCTGTTGCTGCTGTTGCTGTTGCTGTAACTTCTGCGGCTGCTGTTGTTGTTGTTGTGGCCGAGGCATAGTCGTGGCAGTGACGATACCGTCGTACATGTCCTGCTGCTGCTGTTGCTGCTGCTGGCGGTAGTTCTCGCCGAGAGTCTGGAGCGACGAAGCGACGCCAGCACCGGCGTCAAAACTGCTGTTTCGAAACCCGAGCTGCTCGTCGAGTTCGTGGGGGGAGCAATATAAGGCGGTGCAGATCTCATCATAGTGGTGGCAGCCGTCTAAATAGGGTATAATGTCGGGATGAATGGTCTGCCCGGTGTTGATGTTGATGAGTCTGCTGTACTGAGCTTTGGTGGGCAGCACCAACGCTTGCTGCGGCTCATGCGAGGTGCTCATGTGGGTCAGTATAGGGTATTTGTGGACGCGGTAGATTAAGCCCTTGATCACGCCAAATGAAATGAAGCGCCTATGAAGAAAATTAAGAAGACGTTCTGAGAAGGGGCAGCGTTGGCGCCCTTTTTTTTCTCTATTACCGAACGTCAATAGGGAGTGTGTTGACCTGGTGCTCGTCGATCCAGTCGCGGATGGAAGATCCGTATTGCAGAGCACAAAAAAGAGAAAAGACCCGGTGTAACGACGGGGGAGTGGCGTCTAGAACATTGGAGTGTTGGAGGTATGGTTCTTGGTTCTTCTTTTTTTTTTGAACTTGATCTTACCTGGTAATGTAATATACTGGAGGCATTCCTGGGCTAAACCCGACTTGTCGTCTAGCATGCGAGTAATTTCTGGTTTGACCGCATAGACGTTCGAGAATTGAAAGATGTCGGTCATAATAATACAACCGTAGTACCTTTTTTGTATTATAATGTGAATAAGGCTACAAATGTGTTTAATGAACTTACATGAGGTGCTGCAGACTCTGCCTTGCCCATTCGGGTTTAACGTTGGCGAGCTCGGCAATGGCGCGCACGTGGCGAATGCCGTCGATATGAGCAGCGATCTTTTGCACGGTCAAATCCCAATTCACCGAAGTCATGTTTTGTAAATCGACGGTGCAGACCGGCACCTGATAATCGTGGATCTCGGGTGGGTTGGGATACGTTGGAAAGAGTTTTAAATTGATTGTGTTTGAGGAGTCTACGCCAAGCAGATATCAGTATGAAATGACTCAGGAAAGCTCATACTTACTGATGGGAATCTGACACTCGCAATAGCTGTTGAGGTCCTCAAAGAGCTGTTCAATCACGTTTTGCACGGTGCGTGTTTCGAGGTTGGCGTCCTGCGACAAAAAGTCGCACTCGATCTGATAGAGTTGAAGTCAAAAATCTCTACTTTCTTGTGTTTGCTGCATACCTCGAGGGCTTCGAGGACACGTGCGAGTTTCCTGACAACGGCTTCATAAGAACTGGTCTCCGCACTTCGTTCGAATATAAAACACAGGTTGAAGCGAAACTCATTACGAGCGTCACCGTACTTGACGTGGTCGTGGATGACGACAGGACAGCCCATGACTTTGTAGCTCTCAGTGTTGATAATGACGAGTCGATTGTACAGAAGCTCTTTGGGGATAATGTACTCCGAGATGGCTTCAAAGTCAATCAGAGGCTTAATGGCATTCACCGGTGTGTACGGTGTCACGCTGCCTTCGGGCACTTGGTGTTTGCATACTGTGCCCTTGATTACATTAAACACGGCATAAAATACGGCATGAATCCGCGGGAATCCTTGAAACTCCATCAAAGCCCTTCTCGCAAACGCGTCGGATACTTTTTCCTTTTGTTCTTTTTTTCTGGGAAGAAGTCAGATTTTCTGCTCTCTTTTGTGTCTGCTTTTCCATTTTATCACCGATTTGCATTGTCGTGGTGTCACTGCACGATATTTCCTATTTGACTCTACTTGCTCGGGTCGTCTTTTATCTTCTTTAGCAATCGTCGGATGATAATATACACATCCTTGCTTGATGGATTGCCTACATTATTCTGTGCAAATGGTCCTTGTGCTTCGGTGCAACACACAGATAGACGGCCATTCAAAGTCCATCGGGTTAGCGTTAGTTCTGTCAAAGTACATGACACTTCTGCTGGCGGCAGTGTTAGCCCAGTCATAATGAACGGCAAGCAGAAGGAAAGGTTGCTTCAAAGTGAAGTTGTACGGAAACCAGAGTTAATAGGAGCATGGATGTGGTATGCCAGATTGGGTAATAAAACACCGACACAGATGAATATAAGCTGAATGTGCGTGCTACCAGAGCGCACACTGGTGTCGCTGCTCCTGCTATTGACCCATTGGGATATGTAAAGACACATTTTATAGGAGAAAGATGCACACATTATCCTACTTTGCATCGTCTAATATGGATGCTCTCCTCTGGATCTTCAGGCACTCTAGCTCGCTAGCTAACATATCCGCATCTATATTATCATGTCATCTGCGAAAATTCTCATACATGATTTCCTTAAAATAATCGTAATTGTAACTGTATCAACTTACATGTTCTAGACAATAATAAACTGCACATTACTCATATTGATAAAAACTGGAGTCGTAGAACTAGAAAACGGCACTGCCCCAACTTATATATGGGTCCTGTAAGGTGATATATGCATGTAGACGACGTACGAACGTATAGGGGTGTGCCTATACGTAAAGAACGCTAGTTCCTACAAAGAGTGAATAGCCGGGTTTGATCATGCCGATTTACATGTCTGGAGACTGAACTTCGTCCACGATATAACCATGACTTAAGAAACTCTCTCGTACAAACTTAGATACAGACTTGAAGGATGTGATGCGGAGATGAAGCACCCTCACCGATGTTAATGGTGAATTGCAGGGCTATGAATTTCGAAGGTTGACTTCGCCGGTTGAAATAAGCAGAATGTCTGTTGATAATTATGCAGGTTTCTACTTCACGCATAAATTTTTTCTAATATCTAATCTTCGGCCCTGATATTAGGGTTCCTGGCACATGTTTTGCGTGTAACGTGTTTGTTCTAGGAGAGCCGTCTCATATGGCCTTTTTTTAGCGAGATGAACTCTTGACTAAACCAGACATATATATTCCTGATGAGAGATAAAATCTTTTTGCAATTTTTCAATTCTGCAGTAGTATGAATACGGGATTCGATAGACCACATGTAATTACTTTTCCTGATTGTTCTCGTTGGTCCTAAGCTTCTTACAGACGTGTCCTACTTGCCATATCTAGTAACTCTTCGAGACAATTCCTTGCTCCGTTTCTTAGACACTTTCCAACTTGCAATCCATCCGCAGGGTTAATATCGGCTATTAGAGATTGCTATGAATCATATTGAGTGATACGAAGAGATAAACAGTAAAGTAGATTAGTGGTTTAAAGACTTACTCGTGTTTATGTAACATTAGCTGGCATCATACTCAGGTCCGCTCCCATCGCGTGCCCTTCGAAGCTGTAGCGCTTCTTCTATTCGGCTGCAGTATGGGCTAATACATACCTGCCTTATTAACCCGAGAAAAAGCTCGACATACTAATTATAGTCTGATATACGTGTAAACCTTTTCAATCTTCTAGGGCTATTTAATCGTTGTAATCATAGAGAAGTGAACATGGTAAAAAGGAACACATCATACAGTAAACATATCTCCGCCATCATATATCAGTGTAGGTCACACTGAATTAGTTACAGGGTGAACTCACCCTTGAAAGGACCACGACGATGACGAACTGAGCCCCGTGTTGAGCGGGTTCTCTCGCTGGCAAACGTTTCATCGTGAGCTGCAAATCATGCCGTACCGTTTGCTGAGGTTAGTGTCAATGTGTGCAATTGCAGCCCGCTACTACTGTCAGGTTAGTCCATCCCTCCGTCTTAGTAGACCAAGCGGAGAGGAGGTGACACTACATCATGTGCCATAGAAGCACTTCATCAATCTTTGCAGAATCGCACTACATATCCTATGTTACGATACATTTGCAAACAGGTGACCTTTTTTTTTTGTTTTTGGAACTCGGAAGCGGTACGTGAAAAAGTAAGCGACTGACACACAGCCACTCACGGAGTAATGGGTTACAGGATCCGCACTTTCTGACTGATTTTATTCCATACACCTTCCATATTTGGTACATGGTACCAGCATAGTCGCTTGATTTCACTCAAGACCGCAGGTTGCAAAGGAAATAAACACTCTCACATCTTTTCATTCGCGCCACAGACTTACTTTTCAAGTAGCATCATAAAGATATGCTTGTAAGTACTGGCCATTGATGTTTGTGAGGTATAATGCAAAGGTTGCTGTCGTGTATCTGTTCTAGAAAGAAACGTATGAAGTTGACGTTTCACGGATCTGTAACATATCCATTCGACATCCTGACGATGCATGGTACGTCAACCCCCGCCAAAATTCTGGGAAAGGAAACTCAATCCATACTTGGCGCAACCGCCTGTCTCTTATCATTGACGCATCAAAAAAAACACATGGTTATAGATCTTAGTCTGTTGAGTTCTTACATTCTATCGATATACCCACTACTGAGTTTACGGATTCCTATTCTTAGACGGCCGATGCAGCAGCATGCATAGAGAGCTCTCGATAAACCGCGAAAAAAAAATCATGAGTCAGCCGAAAGCTGGGATCGGAAGCGGTGTCGCGAGAGAGAACTGTTCAGCGTCTTGACAGGAGTGTCGGTGCCTTCTTTGATGCATCCATTCATCAATAAGCGCAGGCTTTCCAAGCATGTTGACGACACTTTATATACGGCGAAACCTTCTGCAAGAGATTTGTGCGTATGCGTTTATATAAAATATTTCTGTTTTGTTTATACATGACGCTCCCGATGTCTGTCTTGCATAGGATAATATTTTTGATGCAAGTGAAGAGAAAATAGAAGACGATTTGAGATACAGTCAGGTTTGTACAAGCTAAAAACAGAATTTGGAGCTGCATGTTTCGCTTTTGTGTGATGTTCCCGACCAAAAGAAAAAAATATAGACAAAGTGGAAAACACCGAAATGCGCGCAATTAATGATATTTCTGAGCCGTTTTGTCTAGAATAAACAGGGAGTCCGTGATGGCAAGGTGCAATGTAGTATGCTTGCGTGTTTACTGTAGTGGGTCTCCTTGAAACTGCAGCCAAAAGCGAGCGTGCGCTGTACGCCGAAGATCCCTCATTAGAAGCGGGGGGGGGGGAGTTGATTTGGGCTGAGCGTATGGGCGAACATTCAAGCATGGTATACCTTTTTAGAAATGAAGCGGACAAGACAAACGGGCGGGCGGGCCAAAAGCGAATCCATATGCCATTTAATTGGTTTTGTTTCCATTCGCTTTCACATAGACGGACCGTTGTTTACCCTGGACGATGGACCCGTATTTTGGACACAAGTGAGTGACACGACATTAAGAAGTCTGTTTCAAATTGTCCACAACATTAAGCATGTATGTCTGACGGAGCAAAACACACGCCTATACTCACACGCGCACACGCACACACACACACACACACACATACGCGCGGGCGCGTACAAACCACACCAAGTTCAGGCACACCCGCCCTGATTTGGGGGGCGATTTGCCCGAATGGGATTGCATACCGAGATCGGCACGAACACGATGAAAATCATTCATTTCTCGGAACGCCACACAAACGCACGCACACTCTCATATCCGTACACACACATGCCTTTATAATATACGTACCTGACCATACCATACTCATTTTAATTACGTTTGACCCCTCCTTTTTAATGGCTCGATCGTGGGGGTCCGCACGTACTCAAGGGTCACATTCAATAAACGCAGCTGGTGCAAAAACGTAATAGGGTCCTTAAGAGATGCTTCAGGAAAACAAACAGCCACGTGCACATGAAAATGGTATATATATATTTTGCTGCATATTTGTTTTTATTCTTTTTGATTGGAGACAAAGTGAGAGAAACAGAGGACTGCAAAATGACCCCCACAATGTCCTTTCTTTCGTTCTATAAAGCATATGCGCGCATATACAAAAGTGTTCGTTACCCATGACCCACTTTTCACACAGATGCGAGCGGAGCACCGCCACGGCGGTAATGACGAGGTGGCTGTGCAATTAAAGAAAAATACATGAACACAAACGTTCGGCAGTGACACCTTTTACAGCATCGTCTTTATGTGCAAATGATCGACGCCTTGCTTCTCGCTCGATCACCGTCTAATCCTTTTTCTTGTATTCACCTTTAGGCGCCGTCACAAACTGCCTAAAGCCGGCCAGGCCAAGTGACGCCTTTGTTTTTCCCTCCCAGATCCCATAATTGGCAGGTAGTGCAAACCACTTGCATGGCATTGCATGACACGTTTTCCCTTTTGTTCTTCCCTCCCTCCCCCCTCCTGTAAGAGAATCTGCATCCAACAAGCACAGAAGAGAAGCAGAGAAACAAGCGTGGCTCCTTTTTTTATTAACATTTATTTATGATGACCGAGGATCAAAAAGAAAGAGAGAAAAGAATATGGTTGTGTGCGCGTGTGTGCGTGTGTGTGAAGGTGGTGTATAGAGATTTACAAGCGATGAGCGGATTGAGAGGGGAGGGAAGGGGTATGTCGAAATAGGGCACATAATACACAAGGATATACAACTGATATGGAAGAAGAAAAGAGAGTTAAGAATAATGCGAAGCGGGATAATGATAACGAGGGGAGTATTGAGCGATGGTGGCAGAAGAAGGATGTGTTGGTGGGGAAGAAGAAGAGGAGGAGGAGACAGCAGCAGCACTGCTGGTGCTGGATGTAGGTGAAGGAAGTGTAGTAGAAGTAAGAATAGCAGTAACGGTGGTTGGCGTCGTAGGATGGATAGATTTGTTGTTGGCGCGAATTGGATGATAATTTACAGGTGAGGGAGGTGAAGAGGGCACAGTGCGATGACAGCGCGTGCAATAGTCGTCATCCAAGGCAGCCAGGAATCGATTGCATGAAGGACATTTTTTGTGACATTCGGAGCAGAACCAGTCAGTTCCCAGTACTTTGTTGCAGGTCCCGCACACGACCTCGTCTTCGTCGTCGCTGATCTCGAAATCGGGGTCATCCAAGTGCTCGTAAGGTGAAGGCGATGATGGGGGCGAGGGGAAGTAAGACATGTTTGAATATATGATCTATGTTGATGTGTA
This sequence comes from Syncephalastrum sp. PYS2702, assembly GCA_023630325.1. Lineage (NCBI taxonomy): Eukaryota > Fungi > Mucoromycota > Mucoromycetes > Mucorales > Syncephalastraceae > Syncephalastrum > Syncephalastrum sp. PYS2702. The sequence continues at coordinate 76,886 of JAMAMT010000075.1, forward strand.
TATGTACGTAAAGCGTATAGAAGAATGTGAGATTTGTCAAAGTGTGGAACGAGAGGGGCGGAAGAAGGTAAGTATGGATAAGTTGGAAAGGAAGTGAGGGAAGAGGGAAAGGGGGAAAAGAAAAGGTTGTAGAAAATAAAGGGCAGAGGGTCGAGACAGGATGTATTTATACCTGTATCGCTGGCCTTTGTCCCCCCCCCCCACTCCTTCTCCCCCCTTCCGTGTCTTGCTCTCTCCCCTCATGCATGCACAGACATCATCCTCGCAGCAAAAAAAAAAAAAAAAAAAATAAGACAAGAAAAAAAAAGGAAGAAAAAAATACCACGCAATACTGTCAGATCTACACTACTGGTTTTAAACCGGTAAAAGGAAGAAGAAGAGAGGAGCTGGTATGTACGTGCGCGTGCGTCTCAACCGGCGGGGCGTGAGCGCAAGTGGGTGCGATTGAAGAAAATATAAGTGACTGAGTGATGCTGGTGATGCTGCAGGCAATGTGACACAGCTTGCTTACAAGCTTGGCGACCAAGGAACGGTTATTCCACGTGGATTTTGAAGGGTCTCGACAAGACAACACGTTTAAACAGAAACTCCTTATATGACTCGTAGGGGGTAACAAAAAAAAACAAAAAATTTTTGGGCCGAGTTATATTTTATTACATGCTTAATTGCTGCCAGTCCTCAGCTGTCTCTTTATCCCGCTGCAGCCACTCCTCCGTTCCCAGTGTGGGATTGCTAGGGTGATTATGCTTGAGCAGCTGCAGTGCATACCAGTACATGCCATCCTGACCGGCCTCGCGCGACACCTGTTTTCCGCGCACCGCTGCAAGATATGCTCGCAGCAATGTGCTACCTTTGCTCATGTCACTGCATCCAGCGACACTGCCTCGTGGCACCCGGATCGTCTTGAGCACATCTGCATAGTCGCTCCACAGCAATATCTCGCAGTCCATGCCAGCGAAGCGAGACACGTACGCCAGCAGCCGACCGAACCCAGGATGCCCCATCGATTCAGCAGCGTAGTGGGCGACAAAAGCCTGGTAGAATGGGTAAAAGGTGCCTTCGGCCGAGGTTCTCCGCCATGCAGCTTCGAAACCTTCGATTGAGCTTCCTTCCATGGGTTGCACACACACCACGTCGAGCCAGTGATCGAGCCACCGGCGGACGGACGGGTCCCAAAAGTCTGTGGACAGAAAGGCTTGCATCAGACAGACGACGGCGACGTCGTGATCGAGGGTTTCAGGGTCCTGGGTGAGCTCGGCAGCGGCTTGGAGGGTCGCCGCAGGCGCTTGGGTGAGAGGCGACATCAACCAGGCCGTGACATTGAGCGGAGGGACAGGAGTGCGGGGAAACATGAGCGAGTCGAGAGGGTCGTCGTCGCGGGCCGCATAAAACGGAGCCAATACAGAAGCGAGATCACCACTCAGTCGGGTCAGTACACAGAGCTGCAGCAGCTGCTGTGCTAGCCCTTTCTCAGCCGCTCCTGCATGCATGCTGCCGACCACAGATTCAAGTTCAGCCAGTTCGTAGCCGCCTTGGTGCCAGAGCCGCATCCGCTCGCTTCGGTCTTTCACCTGGTCCAGCCAGATGCCCATCGCTATCCTGCCCAGCATACCTTCCTGACTCTGGCCGTTGTTTCGGGCAACCCGTCGCACGGCTTCCACCAGCGTCGGCTCCGTCCATTTGCTCCGAGCTTCGGCTGCAAGCGCTCCTTGCTGTTGACTTTTTGAGACGGCTTCCACGAGCTCCATATAGCGCACGGTTGCCTGGTCCGTCGCGAGCGCCGTCGGCTCGCTCTCGACCGCTGCCTGCCACACTTGCTCTGTCGTCATCGTATCATCCACTGGCGGGAAGCGATCCATGTACATGGCCCACGTGGCGAGGTAGCCTAAAGCTGCCGCCAATGCCACATCATGAGAGCTGCAGAGAGCTGTTGTGCTCGGTGAGCGGGTGCTTGCAGGAGAGGATGTGCGGAGCGTAGCGACCGCCAGGGGAAGAAAGGCAGCCGGTTGGTGCCACTCGATGGCATGGGCAGGCGTCGTCTTGTGTGGATCCGCCGCTGCGTTGAGGCACAATTGCAGCACGTTCCACGTTGCCGCCCCGCGGAGCCAGCCCTGCTCCGTCTTCAGCGCCAGCGAGGCCTTGATCCAGGTCATCATGGGTTCGTGCAGGTCAGGCAAGGTCGGCGTCACCAGGCCATAGCAGAGCTGGACGCGCATCAGCGCCAAAGTCTCCATCTGCAGCGCATAAGCATGTCCGCGCAGCGCTTCGCAGGCAGCATCGGGCGAGACTGCAAGCAAAGGCAAGAGGCACGCGCTTGAGGAGTCCATGATCCGTTCTGCAGTGGCCTTGCTGCTCTGTGAAAGGACAGTCAGGAGTCGCAGTGCAGCCAGGCTAGGATGGTGGTGGGCAGGCCCGTCCTCGGTCATTGGCCATGGCTTGTTGACGAGACCCCAAGCAAGCGTGGGCTCGAGCAGGTCGTGCCGCATGATGTCCTCGCACACATCGGGTCCGGCCTCGGCGAGACACGCCAGGATGCGCACCAGGAGCTCGACGGAGGGCCCGTCCACCGTAAGCAGTTCGCTGTCGGGCGATAAGAGATATTTGATGCGCTGCAAGAGGTTCATCTTGATCAGGCCGCGTGCGAGGTCGCGTTCAGCCAGCTGAGCATCGTTCTCCTCCTCTTCGTCCTCTTCCTCTTCAGGTTGACCCTGCATGGACTTGACGGCTTGGGTAAACTTGTCGCCGAAAGGCTTGACATCCTTGTCCGAGCGGGGCAGTACGGGTCGAGCAAGATGGCCTGCATAGCCGCACTTCTCATACGCTTCCTTGAGTACCTCAGAGACGGTAAAAGCTTCGTTGGGGAGCACGAGGGCCGCCAAGGCCTGGACAGCGCTCACGAGGACAATGAGATGCCTGTCATCGAGGGCAGACCGCAGATAGATGCTGGCTGCGATGTCAGGTCGTCGGAAAATGCGCAGGATGTCTGCCCAGACAGGTTCTTCCGCCGCGCTTTTGGCACGCCACAGGATGCGCGCCAAGGTGGTGAGAACCATGGCGCGCTGAGAAGCCACAGTGGATCGGACGAGGTAAAACAGCTCGGCTAGCGTGTAGCCAGCCTTGTCGGGCTCGTCGCCGTGGTGGTGCAGACCCTTGTGTCGGGGGATATCGACCGAAGCGTCGATGATGTTGCCCTGGAGGTCGAATCGTACGCGGCGGTAGACGCTGTCCTGCTCGTCCACGGCTTCAGGCGGCGGGGGTGGCTGGACAGACGCGTCCATCCAGGCCAGCTTGTCGCGTTCGGCCTGCTCAGCCGCCTTTTGCTCTTGTGCGGTTCGACGCGCGGCGGCGGAGGGCAACGGGGAAGCAGTTGGTTTTTTGGAACGGTTGAGCAGGATGCTAATGGACTCGGGGCTTAGCTGACTAAGGACTTCTTGCCGTGCCTCTTCCAGCTCTTGCTCGGACATGGCGTCCAGGCGGCTCATATTCTCGTCCCCGACGTCAAGCGCAGGCGGCTCGGCCGTGGCGGGCTCGTCCGGCTGCTGTTTCTTCTTGAGTTGCTGCTCCTTGAATCGACTGCGCCGCGCTGGCTTTGGAAATCCCTGGGCATGCTGCTCTGATCGCTCCGATCGCCCGGATCGCGTGGGCAGCGTGGGCGCCGCGACGGTGTCGACCGCGTTCTCGGTGACGGCGCCAAGCACGTTGCCCAACAAGGACGACAGATCGAGCATTGTCTTGGTGGCCGGCGTGTGCTGGCCATGCGGGTCGGCCATGAACTGAGGCCTGTCGTCTTCTACAGCCGGTCCTAGCCTTGCTTCCGGTTGTGCTTCCGGCTGCGTTTCTGCTGGGACACTTTCGAGTGTGGGCATGCCAGCAAAGTCTGCATCCTCGGCCGATGGTTGCGATTGTTGCTGCTGTTGACGTCGTTGAGCAAAGAGACTGGGTCCTTTTCTTTTGACGGACGCTGACGGACGCTGATTCCCGGTCAGGAATTCTTGCTGCATACGCTCCAGATCGTCGTCATCACTGCCGAGTGTGGGGCGGATTCGACCATGCATAATGGTGAAGAAAAAAAAGAGAGGTTGCCAAAAGAGTGCGTTTGACAGAGACTCAGCCATCCATAAAAATGGCGCGCATTCCCATTCATGCTGACATTGTTCGCGAATCTTCTTCGCGCAGTAAAACAGAACTATCTGGGTTACCCACTCTTTTTTTTTTTTTTTTATGGAATCAGACAGTATGCTTTTACGTTGCCATGATATACTATAATTCGGCTCAATCATCAAAACAATAAGGAAAATCATCCTACTGTATGTATCTCGAACCTGTGCATCAGTACAATAATCTACAGGTATTGCCCTGAGAATATATATCTTAAGGAAGCGTTGTCGACATACAAAGCATAGGCGGATGCGTTCACAGCTTCAATCTTGTATGAAGTGGTTGCGTTTCACGGATGATCCCAACAGAAGTCGAGGATTTGCCCTGCAAATCTACCCATTTAAATGCATATCTAAAATAAGATATGAAGGTTGTTTCAATCTTTTTTTCTATCATATCTTCCGCCTTATGCCGCCGTTTCTCCTGTTTCTCCATCAGACAGAGAAGGTCCATCTCCGTCCTGTAGCACGATCCAAAGGCGAAGAGTGCATACCTTTTGAAATTATGTCTAGGCTGCTGCTAAGGTCCGAGTACGAGCTGGAAGACTTAACTCACCTATTTTCGGCGCTGCTTGCTACAGCGCTTCCACTTGATACCAATATAGCGTAGCTCACGATATTTTCAGGGGGCCAGAGCCAGCTGCCACGAAAAGCACCAGGCAAAGTGGCACATATAACTAGCCATTGTGGCCAATATCATTCATGACAGACATACTGTAGTGTACTGACATGAACGTGCCTTAAACTGAAAGGTGTTGTCCGAATATAGATAATGGATAGTAGTGAATAGCGGAACATATCTATCGGTAAAACCATTAAGGAACTAGTAGAGGAGCACGGCAAGTACAGGTACATCTATCGTGACCTAACTTTCCGAATCTTCAACCCAGTAAAGTCTTTTCCGGCTTGTGCTAAGAAAAAAGTTTGAAGAGAGCTTCGGCTTAAAAGAAAAAGGGCTGTATCGACCCTCAGACAGTGACAGATACGGGTCGACTCGCCAAGCTCCCCGGTCATTCTAAAGTATTTGCATTCTATTTCCTTAGAAAACATCTTGCTGACAGCCTTGCCTGCCATTCAAACGAACCCTGACCTCTTTTCTCATGCGCATGGTACTAAGATTTTTCTGCATAATCATGCTGAAAAAACTTGCATCGTTGATCGCGCCTTTAGGATGGCATTGGCTCACATAAAAAGCATATGATGATTGTGTGCAGTAAGCGCTGCAAGGGCCATCCGATTTTGCTCGTACTACTTTATGCAAATATGCAAAAAGGCACCAATGATTTTCAATTCAGGCCTTCACAATAGCACACACCCCGTGACCGCAGATGCGAGCCATCGTCATAGGTGATATCCATTGCATAATGTATGACTTCACACATGTGTAAACAGTAGTATAAACTGCATGTAAAGCATCTTGGTGGTGGTAAGACAACAGTTCACTAATATCAGTCTTTATCCTAATTCAACGTAGGCTAGTACGTTAAAGCAACGTAGATTTACTTGAAACTTTTGAGTTAATTAGCTTTCTGGACACGAAAGCAATTATGTACCACGCACTGCCAGTCTGTGGTAAGCAGCTTAGCAAGAGCAACTTAATAGCGCACCACATGAGTAGCTCAATCTCATTCGGTTGCGAATATATGTAGAAGCAAAAGGAACGATTGAAACCAATGTTTGTTGTATGTGCAGGTGGCAAATGAAGGGAAGAACGCGTGGAAAAGGAAACTATGGTACAGAGAATAAATAGAAATAGCAAAGACTAATGAAACCAATGCCAGCCCTTTTTGTAGAGATGGTCAAGTAACTTGAGTCTGAGCTTGGTATCGGGTTCGACGTTGTATCGACTGGGCAAGAGCCAGTCTGGAGGAGGCGAGGATGGCCTATTGTAGGCGTCAGCTTGGGCTCTGTTGGAGTTTCCGTCGGGGTCCTGGCCCAGAGGCTCGTCTTGGTGCTGCGCATTGAACCCCTGCATGCGTGCTCTCTGCTGCGGATTGGGGTCGTTCGCAAGCCAGTCTTCCATAGTGTCGAGGTAACTCCAGAGCTGCTCCCCAGCCAAGGTAACCATCATGCACATCCCCTCCACATCGACCGGTTTACCTGCTGCTGCGCACATCACCAACAAAGACTCGACATCGCCCGTGACAAGAGCCTCGCGGACGCACTCCTCGAAGGTGCCATCCAGATTGGACTCGAGGTACAGGCTGGTAATTTCAAAGAGGGAGCCAAAGAAACAAGCAAAACGGAGGTGTATCTGGCGGTCTAGGACGTGCGTATCTAGCGGGGGCCAAGCAGGGTGTCTGTTTAGTTCATGGTCAACCGCAGCACATTGTTTACGCCAGACGTAGGTGAAGTCTCTTGGCAAAAAGGGCGCCAAGGGGTATTTCGTGCTTCGGCGACGGTATTTCTAGGATGGCAGTAAAGAATCAAATGGGAACCGTCAGTTGCAGTGGTATGAACACCCTGACGACAATAGCATGGATACATACTGGGTCGTGGAGGACGCGGATCGAAGGGGTGTGGAGGTATATGGAGCGAATGTCAAGACAGATCGCGGCATAGTCGTGCTCGAGACCAGGTCGTAGATCCGAGGAGAGGATGCGTTTCAGAAAAAGATCGTGCAGAATCTCGAGCTTGTCTGTGAATTGAGTGCGTTGGTCGACCTTGGGATACCCTTCGACGTGATGGCAAATAAGGTGCAGAAACTGCCGGGCGAGTTCATTTCGCGTATCTGCCAGGTGGCGTTCGCTCGGTGTAAGAGACTCAAAGAGTCTCAGGAGAGATCCGATCTGGTAATGGAATTTGAAGTGACGCAGCAAATGGTGACGCACGATCGGTTCAACAGAAGGAACATTCAACAGCTGAATCAAATCGTCATAATCTAACCAGCTAAGAACTCCCGAGAGCAGCTCGGCTGGAAGCTTTTGCAGCATTGTGATAGAGTCAACTGCAAAATAAGGAGGCTACAGCCAGAAACCAAAACAAAGAAGTGGACAAACGTACGTAAGGAAGGGCGGGGGTGGGGGGCGGCGAGGCTAAACAGAGGAAATTAGGAAGGGAGAGAGAGAGAGAGAAAGCGAGAAAGAGAAAGAGAAAGAGAGAGTTGGGGTGGTGACTCGCTGACCACGTACTGTAACTGTATACAATCATGCCTCAAATCAAGGAGGTATCCTTTTACAGACCTACCTATAATGCGACATAAGGCGTATCATATGGTCCCTAATCCAACCCCAATGCAATTTTGTGCTTTTGTGTTTTTTTTCTCACTCAGTCATTTTTATTCTCTGATAACGCCCTTCGTTCTCCAAACCGTTCTTCTTCTTGTTATCTTCTTAAGATGACAACCACCACCACACAAACACTACAGCACCACGTGGATGCCGGAAATTCCTCTGCTTTTCTGCCTTTAAGCCAGGAAGGCATGCAGCTGCGGCAGCATCCCACGTCCGACGTGGCATCGCTTGAGCGGGGTAGCACCCGTTCCACCGAGGACCCTTTGCTCCTGTTTAGCCGTCGGAAGTCTGAAGACGAACTTAACCAGCATTCACGCAAAGTAAAGCGCTTCTACCGAGCGCAGAACGGCTTGATCGATGACATGCTCGGACCACTGAATCCAACCGATGATGAAGAGCGAGAGAAACAAATGCTCAAGGTACAGTAAGATAAGGAGAGGACACAAGAGACAAGTGTCTTCCCAATCAAAAGTTTATTGCGATCGACTGAGCTGGAATTATCTCCTCTTATTTCTATAGGTCAAAATCGCTGTTTATGGCTCCGGGTTGGCCAACGTGATACTGTTTGTCCTACAATTGGTTGCTGCCACGTCCTCTGGCTCGCTCGCCATATTTGCGACCATGGCTGATGCCTTCATGGACCTTCTTAGCTCCGTCGTTATGATGTGGGCTGCACGTCAGGCCAGTCGGCCCAACCCAACCAAGTATCCTGCAGTACGTACATGCTCTCTTCAGGGCGGAGTCCTGTGACAAAGTACCCTTTCCTCACCCAAAAAATTTTGTATTCTTTACTGCTTCAGGGAAAGGCCAGACTCGAGACGGCTGGCATCATGGTGAGTTGCTATGCAATCAATATATGTACTGGGATGGCGCCAAATCCGATGACTGATACCGGACCAATAGATCTTCTCCGTATTTATGAGCTGCGTTGCTATCTTTCTCATTGTAAGTATCATCCTACCGTGTGTTGAAGGATCATGTCCCGGAAAGGACGGCATAAAGTTCACAAACCGCCTTCCGCCCATCACACATATGTTTCTATTTACATTGCCTATTCCTATGCCAGATCGAATCGGCACAAAGGCTCGCAGAACATGACAGGTCGCCCGATCTGACGATTCTCTCGATTGCTTTGGTTTCGACTGCATTGGGTAAAATTTTTTTCTATTTCTCATTCCTTATGTTCAAGTGCTCTCGATGCTGGAGTCGTACGGCCCGAGCAATGCACAAGAAAAAAAAAAAGGCCAACTTTTGGCGCAACACACTCATAGGTGTGCGCGCCGCGCGTATCACATCAGCCAACTCACTTTTTTTTTTTTTTTGCCCCTTATTTCCCTTTTTTTTTTATTTGAACAGCCGTCAAGTTCTGTTTATTCCTGTATTGCTCGTCCTTGAGTCAATTCTCGACGGCCAAAGTATTTGCACAGGACCACCGCAATGATATCCTGGTGAATGCACTGGGCCTTGTGACAGGTATCCTTGGCAGCCGATTGGCCGGATGGGTCGATCCACTGGGGTCCATCATCATTGCGTTGATCATCCTCAAAAGCTGGACATCCACCTTATATGGTATGATGCTGTGCAACCTTCATCTCCGGGTGCTTCGGCAGCCCATCTCTTTGGTTCTTTTCTCACCCATGCAAAAAAAAAAAAAAAAAAAAAATAGAGCACACACAGCTCATCGTTGGCAAATCTGCTGATATTAATTTCCTGCAACGGGCCACTTATATCGGTATGTCAATAGAGAAGAGAAACAGAATTATGCGTACGTGTGCACGCATTGCTGACGAAACGACGATCTTTTGTACATCCTCGCACATATGAAATGCTGATGTATGCAGCTCTCACGCATCCCGGGGTGCATCAAGTCGATACCTGCCGCGCCTACTACGCCGGCAATAATTTATTAGTCGAGGTCGATATCGTGTTGCCGCCCGAGACGCCTTTGCGCGACTCCCACGACATCGGCGAGAGTTTGCAGATTAAACTCGAAACGCTACCTATGGTGGAACGAGCCTTTGTCCATGCAGACTACGAGACTTTGCACAGACCCGAGGTATATTATATTATCACGCTATTCATATCATATATTCATTTCTCTCTCCATTCGATCCTATCTGGCATCTTTATTCTCACGCGATCTCTTTCCCTCTTCGCCGCAATTAGCATCAGAAATCCAAATAAAGAACCGGGGCAGAATGTGGACGAATGCAAGAATGATGATGCCTTTAAAGCACTTTAGAAAGAGCCCTATCCAAATTGAGGCAAATCCATGACGACGGTACCTAAAAAATTCTTTTGTGCTGATGCACACACTCGCCGAGATGTATGCCCTCACAATCACGCGGAAAAAAAAAAGATTGGTATGGTGCACACACGACACATTCTACACACACTTGGCAACGCAAGACACAAAAAGGGCGGACTTCTCTCTCCTTCCATCTTGATGTTTTCTTCCTCTTTTCCATTTCTCTTTCTCTTGCTCAATTTGTGATGATGGAGACCTTTTTCCCTGTCGCTGAGCAGCCCATGCCAGGTGTCCATGCCACCTCACCTAACCAGGGTATGACATCCTAATCGCATATATGTCGATCGATTAATAATAAAATTCTCTTTGTTTTTTTGCTATGTTTATTTTATACCGCTTTTATTTTAAACAGGCTTCAAAGAACCGATCCACGAACAGAACGACCTGTGCTCGACCATACTGCGGCATCTGGGCCTGGAGCACCTTGTTCCGACTTTTCAGGAGGCAGATATAGATATGTTCCGCCTCTTGACGATGCGGGAGCCAGCCGACTTTAGTGACATAGGGATCTACGACGCAGATGATTGTCGACGCCTGTGTCAGTGCGTGCGGTCGATTCAAGCCCACTTAAGTTACAAAGGATTGACGGTCATCACGCCTTCCTCGCCAGCAGCAAGAGAATGTGACGTACCCCCCCTCACCATGTCGCCCAGCTCGACCGGCTCGTGTTTCTCGTCTTCCTCCTCCTCCTATATGCCACCTACACCCACAACACCGCACATGATGAATGAGCAAGAGCATCAGTTGATTTTGCGCGCCATTGATGCATTCGACCGCTACGCCCTGCCGAGTCTTTTGGACAACTCGGCATGGACAACCCCGCCACCTACGCCGTCGTTTTCACAACCTGGCCGCCAATCATTCCTCTCCACCCTCAGTGAAAGTACCATCATCGCCGAACTCGAGGAAGAAGGGGTGGCAGTGACAGCAGAACGACAACAGCTGCAACAAACTCAAATACAGCAAGCACGACAGCGCTCACAACAGCAGTCCGTTCCGCCTCCTTTAGAGGAACAGCATCCACAAGAACCGCATCATGATAGATCGTCTCCGCCCCCGCCTTACAGCAATTCATCTTTACCCCCACCTGTATGGCCGCGCGATGGCAAACCTGGTATGGTTGTACCACGGCCCCCGCGCATACGCCCACAGCAACAGCAGCAGCATCAACAACAACAAAGACATCGGGGTTCCTCCAGTGGGCCGACTTCTTCCTGGGTTGCGATAAAGAAAAACCGCCATATGTCGCTGCCCTCCTACCTTATAAACCGTGTCTCCGTCATTGCTTCCTCAACACCCAACCACAGCAACATCTCCCCTGAGGACGACCCAAGTGCTCAAGATGATAACGATAGCGTCGATAGTGTCGATCCGCGGCGACATAGCTTATTATTACCACAACGCCGACCGCCATGCACCCGCACCCGCACCCGCGATTTCTCCACCACCTCCGCCACTACCACAACCACCACTCCGCCGCGCGCAGGCCCCTCGGGCGCACGCCATGCCTCTCAGCGGCGGTCGCTTATTGTTCTCTCTAGCAACCCGCCCGACTACCTCGACACCGCGTTGATGAAGCGCTGGGAGAAATGCCGATCGTGCATTATCCCGCGCGAAGAAGAAGGCCGCGAAGAGCTGCCAGCTTATCAATGCACCGTCTATAAAATGGGGCATGTGTATATCAAACGAGAGATGGATGCACCGAACACACGAAGCCGATGGCGATCCTGGAGGTACAGAGCGCTCACGGAAAAAATATATTCCAAGATTACCACGCTTGGCTGACTCATGTTTCATTCAATAGACGGTTGTACGTTGAGCTTTGGGGTACGGTTCTGCGAATCTACCGTGCACCCCCACAGGAGGCGGACAAGCAACGATTGGGACGTCATCTACCGTCCCGGCTTGCACAGTGGAACAAATATTATTATGCCCCTCAGGCCGTTATTTCCCTTGCCGGAGCCGAAGCTGGTCGAGCTTGGGATTATACCAAACGACCGCACTCTTTACGCCTGACAACTGCACATGGGCCTCAACTGTTGCTTCGGCTATCTTCACATGTGGAGATGATATCATGGATAGAGCATTTACAAGCAGGTACTGTTTTTCGGCACACTTCAATTTTGAACAGAACAAGCAGCTCACACGTGTGCATGTGAATATGAATAGCCATCAACATCTCATTGGACCTTGAGCAGCGGCCCATGCCACGTTTCATGACCTTACCCACGCGAGCAGCTCTGACCGGATCGGCCATGAGCCCCCGGGCCCTGGAACTCGAACGAGCTCGAGAACAACGACGCAGAGAGCAGCGTGAAATTCTCCTCTAAATTATTTGCAATGTGCTTTGCTCACCCATCTTTCCTTTCAACTTTTTCTTGCTTTCCTCTGGTTCAAAGAACCATTAAACATGGCATTCATTTTCCCTTTCCCGCACAGTTCAAAGAACGAACCCAAAGAGGTACGATGAGATATTTTTTATATATATAAAACAGAACAAGAGAGATAAAAAGAGCTGAAAAACAGAAAGCAAAAGGAGGGAGTGAAAAGAAGCAGAACAACGAAAAAAAAATGAGAAGATTAAAAAAAAAGTGCTGCTTGGAGTAGCGCGATGGAGCATTTCAAACACCGTCACCAAAATGCGTATAAAATTGCAAACGTGACCCGCCAGCGCACTTGCTTTTCCTTTTCTCTCGAACCTACACTTTCCCAACTTTTTTCTCTTACCTCTTTCAACAACTTATCAATGGCCGCTACCAACAAATCCAAGGCTGCTGCTTCTGGCGCCAAGAAGGCCACTGCCTCGAAGAAGTCTGATCACCCCACCGTATGTCCTATCATATCTCCATTATCACTTTTGACTGACGCGAGGTGCGGAACTTTTTTCTTGTGATAGTATGAGGCTATGATCAAGGATGCCATTCTCGCCCTCAAGGAGCGCAAGGGTAGCTCCCGTCCCGCTATCAAGAAGTACATCCTGGCCAACTACAAGCAGCTGAACGCTGGCTCGCACTTTGACCAGCAGATCAGCGCTGCCATCAAGCGTGGTGTTACCAAGGGTACCTTTAACCTCCCCAAGGGTAAGTATTCTATATGATCATGACGAGGCCGTGCTCTCCCCTTTATCACACTTTGATCTGGTGGAAAAGGAGAGGACCGGGTAACGTCGAGGGTTTTGGTTTCATGGGAAGATTTGGAGAGCCATGGTATTCACTCCCACTCTCTTCGTCGTGTAGGTATGGCTGGCACTGTAAAGCTCGCCAAGCCCGAGAAGAAGGAGGAGAAGAAGCCTAAGAAGGCTGCCCCCAAGAAGGCTGCCCCCAAGAAGGCTGCCTCTACTACCAAGTCTACCGCCAAGACGGCTGCTGCTCGCTCGGCTGCTGCAAAGAAGGCCGCTGCTACCCGCAAGGCCAACGCTGCCAAGGCTCCCGCCGCGAAGAAGGCCACCACCTCGACGACGAAGAAGACGACCGCAAAGAAGCCTGCAGCAAAGAAGACCACGACAAAGAAGGCTCCTACCAAGAAGGCGTCGGCCACGGCTAAGGCTGGTGTCAAGGCCCCGACCAAGAAAGCTGCACCCAAGGCTCGCACTACCCAGGCCTCCAAGCGCGCATCTAAACCCGCTGGTGCCAAGGCGCGTGCTCCCCGCACCAAGGCATAAATGTGCTTGCTTTTGTCATTTGCTTTTGCTCGCCGAATACCCTTTTATCCACCACTTTTTTTCTCCCTTAAGACGCGCCCTTCTTCTAACTTAGCACATGTGCATTTTCTCTCTTCACCCACTTTCTTTTCTTGTATGTACTGTTTTTTCCTTTTTTTTCACTTCACATTTAACAATGGATACTTCAAACGCAACTTTTTTTCTTACGTCGTTGTGAGGTATGGGGGAAAAAATTTGAGCTGATTTTTTCGCGCGCGCCTCCGATGTCAATGCACGCGCGCGCCAATTTTTTTTTTTTACCACAGTCGGGGTATCGCGCGCCAAAAAATCCAAGTAAAAAAGTGCAAGTAAAAAAAAAAAATTTGCTCGCTTTCGCGCTATGTCGCGCGCTACAAAAAAAATTCATACTGTAGAAGTAATAATGGGGAATAGAGAACCGCGAGTTGCGCTATTTTTTTTTTTTTTTGCCTTGCTTTTTTCTTGCTTTTTCCTTTCTTTTTTCTACATTTAAGCCTTGAGCGTGCTGACGGTACCGTCAGCTTCACCAAAGTAGGCTGTCTCGGCCATGTTGCAAAACAAGCCAACCTCGTAAACGCCAGTTAGCAGCTTGATTTCCTTCAGAAGAGCAGCAGGGTCCTGGATGGCGCCGAAATGGGCATCAATGACAAAGTTGCCGTTATCTGTCACAACGGGGCCAGCCTTGTTGACGGCCTATAAAAGAATGACACATTGAGTTTACCGTCGTATATCCGTGCTTCTACATGCTGATATTACCATGCGGAGCGTAATCTGTTGGGGCTTGATGGACAGCTTGTTCTCCAAAGCTTTAATCACGACCTTATAGGTCATGGGCACTACCTCGATCGGAACACCCTTCGTCCACTTTTTTTTTGCTTTCCATGAGCCATTACGAACCTTTACAATCCTCACTTTCGCTTTTACCTGAACACCTAATTGGTTCGATTTCTTACGGTAGTCTTTTAAACACATGTCAGTACACCTTCGTGTCATCAAAGAAAGCCACCCAAACTTACCGGCGATTATGACAAACTTCTTGGCGGCTTCAGCAACCACCTTCTCCTGGAACTGGCAGGCACCACCACCCTTAATGGCGTTCAGCTGAGGGTCCACCTCGTCAGCACCGTCGATCGTAACGTCAATTTCAGGGAACCTTATTAGTTTATGCGTCAGTAAAAGTGAATATTCCCACCCATCTTTTCACCTCACCCCCCCCCCACAACACACACGCTCTTCAACGCGGTTCATCTTCACCGTGACTTACTGCTCCACAGTGCCCATGGTGAGGCCACCCTCAATGATAAGAAGTTTGCTCTGGAAGCTGGTGGGCACGTAAACAATGTGCTTGAGCTCGGGGCGCTGCAGGATCCGCTCAACAGCATACACGACAGTCGAGCCGGAGCCGATACCGACGACCTTGTGTTCGGGCGAAATGTAGTCGTCAACGGCCTTGTATGCGGCAAGTTTTTTACCGGCTTCGACAGGAGAGGTGCTCATGGTGCGTATGTGTTGAGTAATATGGAACGAAGCAAGAGAAGAAGAATAAGGAAGAAAAGGTGTAGTCGGGCGGCAGCAGCGGACCTTTGATTTTACCCCGGCCGTCCTCATCAAGAAACCCGTAAGGCCATGACGCAGCATAATGATATGATGCGTTGCGATAGGAATAGTTTAGGTTGCACCAAACGGTCCTGCCGTCTGTTCCTTATATCGCTTACGAGAAATCAAGTTGTGGTCTACCTGCCCTCTTCCTAACGATACTTTATATTATTGCTCACCGGGCTTCTCCCATGACTGGTTTTTCATGCGGTCTTTGTTTTTTTTATTCTACTTCAAATTTCACATGCAAACGAAAACCGACTGAACGCGCGCCTGTTAGGCTTGTGGATGCCAAAGGTGGCCTGTGTCACGTTCCCAGAAATCGATGGCATCAGTGCATTGCAAGGTTCATCTCCAGCAGTTGGACCTGTGGACGAATATGATTATTCCATGATTTTCTTCTTTCATGCATGGTATCGTGTTTAGTCAACCCATGGATAAAGATAAAGGTTCTAGGCAGATCAGGCAGATAATTCGCTTTTATTTCAGTCATTACGTTGCTGTCGATATATCTGAAGGAAGCGATCGATACAGTTAAATTTGACGTGGGAATTCCGTTGGTGACAAAGTTTGCAAAGATATTCTGCAAGTTCCCTTTTAGAGGACTGATGATAAAGATAAACTGCTCATTAGTCCGTTAGGTCATCTTAGAATGAGGCTCCATATGGCACTCAACGTAACGAGCTAAGCTTCATCGCTGGGAACAGGATTACGAGGGGATGGTCTGCTTGGTAAAGACGTCATGACCTGTCGTTGTCGACGATAAGAAATGAAAACCACTGAAACATGTATTGTTGGACCAAACGCCATAGGCGAATCTTGAAGTGAGGACCATTCTCCGAGGCACGGTCTATGGCAAACAAGTGACTATCAATCAAGGCTGAGCTAGTGTAGACATTTTCCCATCGTCGTCGGGACAGCACTTGCGCAAAATGACGCAGAAAATAACCGTCATGGAAAGAGCGCTGGTTCGGTTGTATGTCAGGAAAAGCGTCGAACACGATGGATATGCACATCGGGGAAATCCTCAGAGTCATAATCGTGTTTGTCGACAAATGTTATATGATCCAATACATAAATCCGCGTACATGTCATGCTGAAACAGATTAATATGTCGGTTGACTGGTTTTTATTAGGCAGTAAATGCCTAATGTATGTGCGCATGAGCTCATCTATAGATGACATTCTAGCGTAGTAAAGCTACGCGTGTATCTTCATTAAGTGATACGTACACACCTTTTGACCAGGTCGACATACATACAGTAATAGTATCTCAGGCTCATATGATTACTTTTTGGTGTATGCCATGGATATTCACCATTGCGTCAATTGTTTCTATGTAGCATGATAGATTTCAGAACACATTGATATGTAGAGAAGCTTCAGAAGTTTTTACTTTCTACGATGTACTGGTTTCTGTCATTATTATCAAGTTAGCACTAGCTTATGACACGCTTCGCTTCGTTCAGTCGTGAACCTTCGGCCTACGTTCCGGGTGTGAGTGAGCGCCTTCGCCTGCGGCTTCGCGTCATCACAACCTACACTTGGACTTCGGATCACTCCTGTCCTCGTCATAAGCTAGCTGGAGCCAAGGCCCCAGGCCCCTTTGCTGAGGGCTGCGCCCTCAGACGCCGATAGGATCATTGAGTGAAAATTATGCCGCAAGGCTTTAATTCACAGTATGTCTATGCAGATATATACCATATACATTATGTACTGTAGGTAACGATGTCACAAAAGACACATCATAGCCAATTTCCCTTTGATTTTTCTCTATTTTTACTATGAATTTTCAGAGAAAAGTCTTCAAAATTTTTTTAATTGAGAGTATGAAGTATGATTTGTACTGGATGTCACAGCAATAGCGGCGTCTTCAGGTGTAATGTTAAAAGCACCCATCGTGGAAGAAAGAATAATTTTACGCTGTGTACAAGTGATCATGGCTCCCGTGCTTGACTATATTCCTTTATATGGATGTATATGGTCGATATACGTGCTGAACAAAGAAGAAGCGTGCCTATATAAGCTACAAGGCGCCGCTGCCAAAGCAAGCAAGAAAAGAAACAGTAGTTTCGTAGTTGCGCATGCACTGTGATTGGTATCTATTGGCGTGTTGTTATATACTGCTATACTTCGTGCGTTTATGGTACTACGAAAACGTGAGGTGCATAGCATGGAATTCACGAACATTATTGCCAATTATAAACCATGTCACACATTGGCTATCCTAAAGTAGGCACCTCAGAAAGGGATAATCCCCGAAATGTGGTAACAACTCGATTGCTTATGTTAACTGATACTCATGGAAGGGTGCACAGATCTTCATCGGCTTACACCATTTGCTAAATGATACATACACCCCTCCTGTTGACAGAAGGCTTTTGGTATCTCTTTGTTTCATTACAATCAGATCTTTAGATTAAAGTGACACAGCATAGCCATTGTTGGCTTTTTTCTTCAACCCGCCAAACCCGCGGAATCTACGGACTCTCCCCACACTCACGAAAGAAGTTGCCGTGATGTCTCATTGCAATTCAACGCAATAGTCAGGACTTCGCAAATATGTGCGTGGTGAATCGTCATCTTGCCTGGTAGGCAGTCTATATAGCAATATGAAAATTCTTTGATGAAAGATGAAAACCATGAGGCAGCTATATAGATGATGATACCCCAACAAGCGAGACTAACGGACGAATAAGCTCAAGGCGGGAGCTAGAATACCCCGCAATCCAATAATGCTATAATGGATGAGATTTCGGTTTGATGAGGGTTGCACAGACAGCACAGAGTAAGGTTTTGTGGTGTGAGAAAAGTGTAGCGAAAGCGTGGAGAGATATTTTCCGACAAAAAAATCCGAAAATCCCGAGTGAGTGGCGGTTGGACTTTCTGCGCATGATCGGACTTTAGGGTAGGCTTACATACACACCATCCTCCCGGCCCTTTGTTGTCTTACTTTTTTCTTTCTTTTTTTCCTTTGTTTAAAAATTCCTTCAGACTTTAACAATGAACTTTGCAGCAACTCCACGGACGTTTGCGTTGCCGTCGCCTACGTCACCTTCCATTCCACGAGCCGACCCGCCCTCGACATCCGTTGTACCTAAAAAAAGACCAACCAAATCTCATGTTCCTGCGGCCTGTGTACGCTTTACGAGGACCCTGTGGATCTGCATAATGATACTGATCTGTTATTACTTTCATTGCCTAGTCCAATTGTCAAAAGGCTCATCTTGCTTGCGATGGTATATTATTATAAATATAGATGTAATCAAGATCCGATGCTAAACTTGATTTATAGTATCCAGGCCGTGCAACCGGTGCGTGCAGTCTGGAAGAGAAGATACATGCGTCGACGTGCAGCACAAGAAAAGGGGACGACCGAAACGGCAGGCTGTCCACAAATTTGTCTCTAATGACAGTCAAGATTCACGTCAGGATCAGCTACAACAACCTCATCGCCATGTTCATTCTGTCATCCTTGCACCTGGTGTGATCTCCTCGTCTTTTCTTATGACACGACCACCGGGCCGGACCGACAAAGGACCATCACCCAAAAAGATGTTGACAGTAAGTAGGATCTATAGGAAGGAAAATATAGATCGCAATCGGAGATCTTACGAGGTTTCTACAGTTCTTTCTTTCCATGGATGTGTGCTGTGCACGCGTCTCGGACGAGACACTCGATGTCTTGGGCCGCTATCCACAAGAATTCGCCCATCGATCGTTGTACGACTTTGTTCCTCCCGATGATTCTGAAAAGCTGGCACGGGTGCATCGCTGCTTACTCGACAGCGCCAATTCCTGTTCGCTTACTGGCAAACGAGTCCCTTTGCCAGCCACACAGCGCACCACCGCAGAATGTTTCTCTTCCACATGTCCCTCCAGCCTCTTGAGTATCGCCAATGGATCACAAACAATCAAAGAGACGCTCGCTTTCAAGACTTCCGCAGGAACGCACATGCGTTTAGAGAGTCGCTTCTACCTGGGAGGTGGGCTTGGCGCCGATCTCTTTGTGCCGTCGTCCCTGAGTAATCTCTATATCGTGTGCATCGCCACAGTTGCAGAGGCAGACGAACCTTGTGCTCCCCCAAATACCCAGTCTCCTTTCGCTACGCTACTTCAAGCCGATACCATGACTCCCGAGACTTCGAACCTTTTAAACTCAATGGTAAGCACCTTTTATATTTGCACGTGCTCCACGAGTGTCAGCTGACATGCTTCTGGTTTTCTGTAGCTTGTGACAGATCCGGCCACTACCTCCTCGCCTGCCGCGATCACAGCGGCGCCGCCTGTCCCCGCCCTGACGCCGCCCATTCTACTCCAGGATCCAAATCAGCTACAGCACACGCCTTCGCCGCAGTATTCTCCCCCAAGCCCTGGGCCGCTCTTTGTCGATGATCCAGAGCCACCGTCTGTAAGTCCGACGGACAAGTCTGCGTCGCCAATGCGCCTCGTTAATCCCACCTCTTCCCCCTCCTCTTCTACCGCCTCGACCTCTTCTGTCTCTACTGCTTGTATCGCATCTCATCCCTCAGATGCTGCCACTACTTCTCCTGGAGCATCCTCCCTGGCTCGGCCTATCGTTACAACCCCGCGTGTAACCAGCACTCCACCCACCACGATGCTGGATACGCCCTCTTTCATTAAGGATACCCAAATAAGCAACGCCCTTCAACAAAATCGGTGGACTCACCCGACTGAAGTCTACTATCAGCGCATGACAAGCAGTCAACTGAATGCCGAAGCAAGCGCTGTCGCCAATCGTCCTTTGTATTGGTCCCCTTCGCATGCTATGAACAGCGCCCTTCGGACTTCTCATGCTGATCCTAGCGCATTGAACCCTGTGGCTGCTCACCAGCGTATCCCAAACCACCCGGCACGCCGGTCGTGTCCTTATGAGCCGTTTCGACGCCGTTGCTAGATGTGACGTTTTTTTCATGTACCTAACTTATACCTGATATTCCACTTGGCTTGTATGCTTTTCTTGTACATTTAAACATAATGATTATCTAATGTATATTTGCCATTTATATTAATCCTATGCTGTCATAATGAGACCTAGATGCAGAGAGCCAAGAAAGCGCCGCTGGCCATAAATTTGACTTGCTCAGCATACCTCATACCGAAGTGTCAGTGACACAGGATGTACATTAAGCGTGGGCGTAAATTATAGCCGACGTTCCGCACGACCTGTAACACCTTGCTATGACTTCTTGCGTGTTGTAGGACAGTAGCTTGGCGCTTTCCAGCCCTCTGTTCAACCGTCACGACTTGATCTAGGCAACCGAAGCCTGGTCACGTATATGTACTTCGCAGACATAGGGTGATTACTTTAAGACGGAGTGGGTGCATTGTTTCCACTCGCTTTCGTGTGTGTTTACACGAGGACGATGAACACAATATTATGAAAGAGCAAACGAATCAAATTTTAGTGGAATCAGATAAAATTTCCAGAAGAAGCCAATGCCGTACAAGGGGTGTAAATACGGAATCTGACACGTCAAAGGTGGTATGACAAACATGAGGTCTCGACACGTTGTCCTAGGCGATTTTCCTGCAGGCAGCTACCCCTCGTTCAATGTGAACAAGCGCCATCCCCTATCGCAAAGTCGCAGCAAACAAGGATTCTACTTCATGATAATCGTTATACTTAATTTTGTTTTGATATGAGCCGAAAAGGCAGTGGACAAATATAGTCCTGTTTATTACCGGGGTTACCACTAATTATAAGATTCTTGCATAAACAGTGAGGTCATAAGGCTATACCATACATACAAAAAAAATAATCGGCATATCGAGAAGGTCGTTGTGCAACCCGCTACAATTAGCCTTCTCCCAGAAGAATTGATCAACGTTCCACGCCGACATACATTGTCGCGCATCATCTGCTTCGTTCACTCTCTCCCCCAGAGCGCGTGTGATCATGCATTCAATCATTCTTGTTCTGGTGATGATTCAATAATCGCGCACGTAGCGATCCAGCGATTACATAAGGGCGCACACACTTGCCATTTCTATATGTGGTCCAAAGAGAAATCTAACTAACTCAAATGTAAGATTTCCCATGGTCTGCTATTTGGCGGGGAGCTATTCCATTATCATGATACTATTTATGCTAAGAAGATCTTGATGTTGTCGGCTTAGCGAGTAAAAGGTGTCACTGATAATCCAAAAGTATTCTAGGCACCCAGAGATTTCATCGACCAACGAGAAGTGCTCATTGCGATTACTTTTATCGGTCACACGTTCAGCCCAGCCAAGATAGCACAAACGCGCACACACGCACACACAACAAAGATATTTTTCGGCTGGCTACTAGACACATCGTCTTCTGCATTTTAGTTCTCCAAGTCCATAATATGCTTATTCAAACAACTGCCAGAATGTTCATCTATGCCCGCATGGCTGACTTCAACTTTCTTTAATAAGAGCAGTTTAAGTTTATCTGAGATCAATTTAGGGTGCGGGGAGTGACCCAGAGTGTCTGGACAACGTCACAAT
This sequence comes from Syncephalastrum sp. PYS2702, assembly GCA_023630325.1. Taxonomy (NCBI): domain Eukaryota; kingdom Fungi; phylum Mucoromycota; class Mucoromycetes; order Mucorales; family Syncephalastraceae; genus Syncephalastrum; species Syncephalastrum sp. PYS2702. The sequence goes on from JAMAMT010000075.1 coordinate 98,357, forward strand.
TTTTTTATGGGGGGTCCTTGAAGAAAGAATAGGTAACTTGCGTAACGGCCCGAACTCTCTCTGGAGAAATGACGATGCTTTCAGGAAACTCAGCTTCCCGACGCTCTATTTTGATCTCGGCAGCCAATCGCATGTAGAGGTCTCATCAGCGCACCGAGCACCTCGTGGAACAGAGTAAAAAAAGGGGGGTTCGTTTTTGCATAACCTCTATATAAGAGCACGTCTCCTCATTCTCAGACCTTTTTTTACCTTATTTTTTAAAAAACTTTTCTTGACACACTCATGATGCCGCACCAAATCACACAAGGTTGCAAATCACTTGTAGCAACACAGCTCGATAATCGTGTCTCAGAACAACTCCTGTACGATATCTTTTCCTCATTTGCAGTTGTGGAACGAGTTGCTGTCGAGGTGCGTTCTCTGCAGATATCTTATCACGTCGCATGATGTGATTGGATTAAATCATCATTTTTGGGGTGGCGTGGTACATGATAGACAAACATCATCACACGCACACACCCTGTATCTTTTTTCACGCACATATGACTGATCTAAATGTCATATTTACAGGACGATAACGCTACTACGCAACAGAAAAGGGGAATCATCGACTTTGCAGACCATTTCACAGCGGAGCAAATTCTGCATAGCATGTCCGGCAAGCCGCTTTTGGGCCAGGTAAAGTGTAGACCGAAAATTGTAAAGTCAGGCATGGTTCTAACTCTATTTAGGCAATTGCGCTGAACTGGGCCCCTGTGAAGCAAAGCCCGCACCTGTTCTCGGTTTACATTGATGGCATCAGCGCAGACACAGATGAAGCCATGCTCGCTCAACCGTTTGAACGATTTGAGGGCATGTGGTAAGTTTCATTTTCCCAAAAAAAATGACAATGAAACCGATGACGAAATTAAATTCTTTTTCCTCTTTTCTAGTGGCGCTCATGTATTATACGATGAGGAGGACGGCAAAGCGACCGGCGTGGGACGTGTGGACTTTGAAGACGAATACATTGCCAAAGACGCCATGATTCAAGTGGATGGCGCCACCATTAATGGCTCCACTGTTCACTGCCGATGGTTTGCGCCGCACAGACGTGCATCGACCGCATCATCAGATAGTGAGCCGAGTCGACGCACACGGAGTTACGACAAAATTTTCAACAAGGCCCCTCTCTTTGAAACGACTGTGCGTGTCAGCATCCCAGAGGACAAGAAATTAACAAGTAAGCAAAATGAAAGGAAAGCATATATACATTTTACTGACTTTACTACAGAGCAAGACCTGATGCCTGCGTTTCAACAGTACGGTTACGTTTCTCTCGTGCGTTTGGCTCTCGATGGTCGATCGGCCCTCGTCAGGTGAGAATATAACTTTTTTAGGATCAACTCAAGAACAAATATTAATTGTCCCTTTCCTTTATATAGCATGGATACCCACGCCAATGCAGCCAAGGCGATTTTTGAGCTGGAGGGACACGAGGCGCACGGCTACACCATGCGCCTGCAATGGCCCCGCGATTCGGATAGCACTGCGTACGAGCCTATGCACACACCACCTTCGTCAGCATCACTCAACTTTATGGATACGCGACACGAGGCACAGGTGCCACCGATGAGCACTGGTTTCCATCATCACCATCGCCCACCCGTGCAAATGTCTGGCTGGGGTGAATTTTACCACCCCACCGGCACCTCCCTCTGAATTGCATGTGCCGTTTTTGAACTTCCCTCTATCGTTGTACATAGTCCCGATTATCTTCAAGCCGTACGAATATAAGCTTACACTCCCCCCTCCCACAACCATGTTTGTCTCTTTGACCCATACCCCCTCGTCCCAAATTTCTGTCAGTTTCCCTCTTTACATCTTCATTAGTTTTCCTTTGCATCTTCATTAAATTCTTTGAAAGAGCTTTTAGCAGTCAAAATCTGGTTTGATAGAATAGAATAGAAGAGTACATGACAAGAAAAAGTGATTTGTATAGGATATAATAGATTATACTAGAACTAAAAGTGACGTATACAGAAGGTAGAAGAGGTAAAAAAAACAAAGATAATGAGTTGCGTGATTACCACCCTTGGGCAAAGGCAAGGCCACCGATCGCCAGAGTAAGCCCGTAGAAGATAGCACTGTACACGAAGCGGACAAAGCGGTGCTCGTAGCCGATCTCAGTGAACGCATACAGGACCGTGAAGGCGAAGTAGCTATATAGCAATATACATGTGTCAAGATACGACATTTGAAATCGTACTTTGAAACTTACATCCAAGTAATAATCATCACGGCACGCGTAGAGGCAGTCCCAAAGGTATTGAGGACTAAGACAGCAAGCAGAAGCAGGGTGTTTTCTTGGAGCACACGGTGCGCATTCGTAATGCGTCCCTATATTAACATGATAATAAATAATGAGTACCATGAACTTTGGATCGCTAGAGGTAGCTTACAGTGAACCCTCCGGCTGGTAAGAATCTCTTCTTTTCTCCTGCCTCAGCGTCGTCCGCAGCCGAGGTCTTCTCTGGGTCGGCGAATACATGGCGCAGAAAGTAGACCAGACCCCAAAGGACCCATTGTGTAAAGAATGCAATCCAGGTTGAGCGGACATGGTGATCGGAGACAAAGGCAGAGACGTCGCGATCCATTGCAAAAGGTTTTCTTCTGAACTTTGAGTGAGAAAAGAGAAAGAAGAGGTATGCGTGTGTGTGCAAAAAAGTAGAGAGGTACCAAACAGAGGGATACTTATATATCTTTTCGACCTTTGCTTTGCTTGCTTGCTAGTCCTTTTTTCGATCTGTTTCTGCGATGTGCACGCGTGCGATTCTAGGAAACGCGCGCGCAGCACATTCTGTTTTGGCGTGTGTTGCTCTTGAGATAATGTTTTAGCCGGCGCAGACGTATGTTTTATGCAAACAAAAAGATCTTGTGATGCTGTCAAACGGTCTTTTTCGGGGCGCACAAAACCAAGATGGGTCGCGGCCTGGTTTCCTTCTTGACTTACACACGCACGTCTTTGTTATCTTGACTTAATGAAATTGTGAACCGACGGGAAATCACGGTAATGGCCAGAAAAAGAAAGTACAATACGACGTATATGGTCTATAGTCAGTAATCGATATAGTCTCCAGATTGTTACTACTGCTGCTTTCTCATACAAAGGTATCGTCGCGGTGGCCCCGGGCCAACAAAAGACAATCCTGTAAAGTTTTTGCATCAACGTTTTCCCGGTTACATTACGGCGAAATTTTACCGGTCGGCGTTGTGCAACTCGGCTAGGGACGATCCCGGTCATCATAGTCAAGCGGTCATCTCGAACAATCACGAAAAAAAAAAAAAATTCCAGGGAAGAGAGTGATGCAGTTGGATTTGTCATCGCATGCTGCGCACGCATGCCGGCAATATCCAAAATCCCAGCCTCCCCTCCTCAAAGTATGGTATGAGGGGTTCGTTCGCCATTGTTACCCTGTGCGAAGAATAGATAAGGTAGCCATGACCATGATTTGTGTGTAAGAAGACCTCGTAGATCCCTGTTTTTCTTAAATATCAGAGCTTGGTCAGAGTAATGATGATGCAGCATGGTGCAAGCCAAATAGAAAGCGCTCCCGTCACCATGTGGCACACAAACAGCGCCAACTGTTGTTCGGCATAAAATGTTTGTGGACAAGAACCCGGTCTGGTGTGACTCACCGTTCTGGCTATCGCGTTACGAACCGAAAAAATGAGGTGACACTCAGAAGAGGATCACCATCGAAAAAGGTCTGCTGTCGGACAGCTTTTGAGTTGTGCGTGCGTACACTCTGGTATGATGATTCCTTTTTTTACATTGTCGTATGCTTCGACATACTACCGGCAAGCGCTCGTGCAGTGACATAAACGATAAATGGGTATGTTTTACAAAGGCTGCCACGTTGGAGTGGCAATATCATCTTTTACTTGTTGCTGGCCTGAGCTGCGTAAGAACAATTGCATGATGGCAACAAAACGACACCAAGCGACCAGGCGGACTTTATACAATGGTGGTTTCATGCAGCCACTACGTGCACCACTTTTCGCTTCTGTGCTACACCAAACAGAGATGTCATCATAGGCAAAACACATGTGGTCGGTCAGTGGCACTAGTGGCCACTGGACATCGCCCTTGGGCTTCGGCTCTGGGATGAAAGCGGTAGATGCAAGTCAGAGAAAAAAGCAAGAGCAAGGAATAGGAAGAAATATAGACCCGCGCAGAGTCGCACAAAGACAACATGACAGGCCGGACGCGTTCTTGAGTCGTTTTCTACTAGTACGCAAGCTAATTTTTTTCCTTTTTCCTTTTTCCTTTTTTTTTTTTTTTTTTTTTTTTTTTTTTTTTTTTTTGCGCGCGACAAACTCTCCATCTGTTTCAGAGGATAATGTGGTACATAACAAAAATTTATCCATTCAATTGCGCTACCGGTGAACATGTGGTCGTCTATAGGAGAAGGGGATTATCACGCTTTATATAACCCTCCTTCTTATGCGAATAAAAAGAGAAGAGAGAAAGAGAAACAAGAGCGCAGTTGATATGGAATCCTTCTCTACGGCTGGATTGTTTGATTGAGGCTAGTTGCACATGGGTGCCAACTATCTGAACGCCATCAAAACATCGGATGGGGCCATGTAATACAAGATGTATACATACGAGAAGACTAAAAGACCAACTCAGGCATTTCCAGTAATTGATTTGAATAATTTAGCCAAATACAATAGTAGCGTTTGCTAGTGCTTTTATGAGCAGGATAATTGTGGTTACATAGCCTAAAAGCGCTATATCAGATTAGAATGTATGGCGTTATTAACAGGTTACCAAGGTGATAATAGTGCGAGGCCCCTATGGCAGCTACCAGAAAAGCCGGTGTGCTTCACCAAGCTCAACCAGAAGGTGTTGGTGAGCGAGAGCGAGAGACAATCACATGCAACCGGGCAAGCTTTCCGTTTCTCATTTATCATATCAGGATTTTGGATATGAAAGCAGCCACGGCAAAACAAAATCCGAAACCCAAAATTATGCAGGCGCGTGTATGAAGCGTCCTATGACTTCTTCGACTATCCAGTTTGATGGATAGTACGACTCGCCGGAATGTAACATATCTTCCCCTGTATGTTATTTGCTGCAGACGCACATGAGTATATGTCTATTTACCATTCTGCTCTTTCGCTGACTGACTAGCACCCCCGTCAAATAGGAATGCTTGTGCATGTATTTTATTTTACACATAGTAAGCAAAAATCGTGTGTAAGTACAGGAGGAGTAAGTAGTGCTCAAAATGTCGACGTTATAATATTCTGGGATACGTACCTTAAAGCAGCCTGCCTGGGGAAGGAATCCGATCTTTTTCTCAGTGGTCATCTCTTCGGCCGCGTCGGTTTTCCCGGGTGCTACAAAAGCATGACGAACAAAGTAGACAAGGCCCCAAAGGACCCAGAGGGTGAAAAAGGCAATCCAGGTCGAGCGCACGTGGCCGTCCACGACGAAGGCGGAGAGGTTGGGTTGCAATTGTCGTTGCTGGTTCTCCATCTGTAATATGGGCTGTAGTGCCAAGTCATGATGCACTACGACGTCTCTTTTAAATATCGCCAATGCACCGGCTTATTATTTTCGGTTCATGATAAAGGCTCCTCATAAGCCGGAGATTGTCTTGGGATAATTTTACCGATGTTTTGAGAACTATATAGAAGTTCAAGCGAGAAGCCTCCCGTTCCTGACCGATCGGACCTGTGCCCCTTGTACTTTGTTTTCTGTAGAGGTCTCTTGCCAATCCCCTTGTATAACAGGAGTGGACTGAATTGATGTGGTAAACACTGATATAATGGAGCACGCCGCCTTACGAGACTAGATTTGACATAAAGCGTTTCCTGCCAGTGAACAATTCCCGGAAAGGATGGGATCACGAGTCGACTCTGTATCTTGAAAACGGAGGGCGACTGCGCTTCGATTGAAACAATAGGCGCGCACAGGCCTCCTTTCTCGGTAAATTTATATCCGAAACATAAACCGCAAGGTAAGTTCTTCAGCCTTCCATGGATGAGGCGCAAGGAGCAATAACACAGGAACGTTCAATCAGATAAGCCATTATCGAGACTTTTGGCTGCCAATGATCGAAAGGACAGTGCTCTGCGCGACAGAGACCGTGTGCACTGCACAGACAGGAGCCATGCTTCATCTTTAAATATCAAGCAAGCAACAAATGGGATAGCGTCACTCATATCCACAAAGCAACATGCTTTTCTCTTTTGGATTACCATGGTCATGTTTTCTTTGTTCGTAGCGAGGGTATCTATCCACATTAGGGACCTAACGCGACCGACTATGTGTTCTTTATGCCTGCACGCGGAACTTGTCAGGCACGCCCTCGCTTTCCTCTTCATGGTGAGAGACCCACTCGGCTGTGCGATGGTATTCCTGCTCCTGCTGTTGTTCCTGGACGGGATGGCGTTCTTGCCACTGCTTCTCCTGACGACGCTCTTCAGGCGTCCAGTTGGGCAGTTTGCTTTGCATGTATTCCTGGAGCGAGATCCGGTTGTCCTGATCGGCATCGAGATCCTGGAAGGCACGGTTGATAATGGCGCGGATGTGGGAGGCGGATGGGTCGATATCACGCTCCAATCCGTACATGGCTTGTAGTTCGTGCGTATCCCAGAAGCCGTCCCCGTCCAGATCGTGAATCTTGAAGAAAGCAACCTCATCTGACACCTGAATCGAGTGTGTGTCGTGCATGTGTCTGCTGCAAGTTAGAATATAACCCATCACGACCTTTTTCCCACCTACTGTTCCTCGAAATTGGCAAACTCTTCTGCAGCAGAAAAAGCAAGGAGGGCAGCCAGACCCACAAAGGCAGAGCGCATCAGCATACTGTGGTGTAGTGTAGTGTGGTGTGGTGTACTTTAATGTAGTGTGGTAGTGGAGCGTGTGAAAAAGGTGCAATTACTGGGCTTGTATGGCACCTATTATCAAATTGGGATCGAGCTTTGACTTTCAGCTTGCCACGTCGACGAAAGTGAGAGGGACACTCGGAAGCTAGAAGAATCTCCTTCTCTAATAAGCAGTACCATCTGGATTACTGGCTCTAATTTGAGAGTGTTGTATATCTGTATCATCTATCGGGGCCATCCGTGCGTGCTGGTGTCCCTTTCAGCTCGACTGTTTTGTGCCCTTGTAAGAAACTTCCCGGTCTTCGGGGATGGCACTACAAACAAACAGGACAGCTTTAAGACAAGACAGTTGAACAGATACAAAATAAGTTTCTTACAGTGTTCCCAATATATAACAAGTCTTGTAGCTCGCGCTGACTGCAAATCAGCAAGATTTATTGAACAAGAGCTTTTATTGACGTGAGCTTACAGAAGAACGCGGAGGATGTCCTGATTATTCTCGGCTGTTATTCGAAAGATATGATAGGGACAGGAAAGGTAAAGTAAAACGGACGCTATATTGAATAGCATCTCAAATCGATTATCTCGATGCATATCCGCCGTGGTTTGTCCTCATCAAGCAAACTCGAGTAAAATATAAACGAGAGCGTAGAAGCCAGTTCTTGCAAGAAGAAAACGGGAGTGCATGTGCAACCTAACCCCGTGAGACAGTTTCTTCAAGCTTATTTTGGGCTAGGCACACCATGAGCGGACGACCTTCCTATGCTGTTGCATATTGGGTCTGACCCATCATCCTGTTCAACCAGCCGCACCATACACATGAACACAGAAGCCGAACTATCTAGCATCTCAAAAGGTAGGCCCTCCTCTCATAGATACAGGATACAGATGTGTATATATGACAGCAAGAAGATAATTATGCGTTCCTACTGTTGGAGCTATTACCGCATATCTGCCATCAACCGACGGTATTTTGGATCAGCCCATTTGCCTTTCAACTTTCGCCGTCCTCGCCCGCGTCGACCACGCCCATGGCGGACGTTTTTGCGCGCAAACCTAACACAAGCTTTAGTACTTTAAAGATGCGATCGAGGTAGACTTACCGTGTGGCTAAGAGCGCCTCCATCTCGTCGTCACAGATGACACAACCACTCACAGGCGGTCGGTTTTGATTTTCACGAAACTCTGCCTTGAGGATCACTGTCCCGCAGTCCTCACACATGTCATCTTCTACCGAGACGTCTGGCGCAGAGTTGTTCAGCGTCAAAATAGATCTATCATCGAAGGTCACTTACTTTTGATAGTATCCAAGAAAAGAGAGACAATGTTGCATTCGTTGCAGCTGAGTTTCCAACGTGGTGCGGACGTTGCATCCAGAACAAGGCGGCCTTTGCATGGGTCCACTTCACGTTCGGACTCGGGGCACGCGCAGACCGCGTTGCGCACCATTGAATGCGCGCACGTTGGATGGAGGCAGTGGTTGCAGCCCATACCTACGTCCGTGTGAGCCTTAAACACCCTAGGGCCATGAAATCCTTGCCTTTGGCTATGTTTTCAAAGGGAGGGTTATTGTAGCAGTAAGGACAAACTGGGTAGCCCGTGCCCTTGGAGCCTGTGGTGTAGAGCACCAGCTCAAAGTCGTCCAACGGCTAAATAAATACTGGGTCAGTCACGGATTGACTTGCCTTAGAATTGACCTACACAGCGCAGTTCGCGGTATAGCTTGATGTTGCCGTTCAACGGCAGAGAGTAGGTCTCGTCGCAAGTGGAGCAATGGAGTCGGTTGGGTTTCAAGGCAATGTACTTCATGTATCTAGTGAAAAAGTCAACCTTGTTGATGTCGTTACATGCGTCCTTATCCTACCGCTTGCATTTGCCGCACTTTGACATGGGCCGTCCGGTCGCAGCAAGTGGGGAGAAGGTCGCCTCAAATAACTCGTCCATTGAGTTGACCTACTAACGGTAAGTGCTTTGTTCTACTAACTATATATCATGAATTGTACTCACGTGCTTGACAAAGTAGGCAAACTTGTCTGAAAACATTTTCAAAAAGTGCTGCAAGACATCTTTTTGAGGCGCCTTGCCAGTCGCAATCAGGTTGAGCTGCTGCTCCATGTCGGATCGCATCGTAGGCAGAGATAGCTCAGGGTCAATTTTTTCTACAGGACTATGAGTCAAACGAACGAAAAAAACATAATAATAATAATCAGGGGGTGACATATCACTCACGGTAGCCGTGGATAAGAACAATGCCCAGGTTGGTGGGGATCAAGCGTCGAGCGGTACCGCTGACCTACATCTCTGTGAGACTACGCCTCGTGTACCTTTTTTTTTTCCTTTTATTATTCCCTTGAGCTTACCGTCACATAGTTTCGCTGGCAGATATTGTTAATATGGGTGGGAATACTGGCATCCGTGCCGATACCATTTTGTTCCTATTAGAGGTGAGTCCTGCAAGGCGAAAAGCAGAGGCGATCTCGACGCATACCATGAGGCCAATCAATTCGGCTTCGGTCAAGTAGTCCGGTGGGCTGGTCTTGCCTTCTTGGAGGCCGAGTGATTTGACAGAAAGTACCTCGCCCTTTGCAAACTCAGGAATGTACTCGTCTGGCTTGCCCATCCTGCGGTTTTTTGCCAGTCAGTGTCAACGGTATTTATGAAACAAGCACCCATCACGGACATACCAATGAGTAACAGATGCAAAACCGGGCGAGATCACTTTGGCGCCCTTGAGTTCAAACATCTCGTCGCCCATGGCGATATCCACCTGCGTTGCGTTGTACTGCAGATTGGCACTGATCGAGCCGATAAATGTGCGCGCAATAAAGTCGTAGATTCGCCACGCGTCGCCAAAGAGTTCGCTTTCCAGCGCGATGCGCATGGGTGTACTGTGCCTGTCTGAGTATCAGGGGAGGATGCGGCTGAACTGGACTTACATGGGCGGATGATCACCCACATCTGTACCACTTGAAGGCGGCGTAAAGCCTTCTCGGAGGAGTGTCTCACAGTGCTGACCCCTGTGAGCTCGGTTATAGATGTGTCTCTTTCTGTTGTGGTTCTGCAGTCATTACCAGTCGGGATGGGCCGCCTGCTCCTTCAGGACGCTCTTGAGATCAAAGTTATCTGGGTACTTTGACGTCTCCGTACGCGGGTAAGAGATGTAGCCTTGCGTGTAGAGACGCTCGGCAATGCTCATCTATCCCGATGGCACAGGTATGAGTCAACACGTGCATATATACAGCCTGCCGAACTTACACATTCGCTGGGACTGATACCGAGGTAGGACGAACCGTGCTTTAGGAGCTCGACGGTGTTCAGCGCGTGCGGACGCTGTTTGGACTTGCGCTTGGTCTCGACGGAAAGCACCTTGCAGGTTTTGCCCTCGATCCTGCTTAGAAAAACGGTCGCGATCTGCTTGTCAAAGACACGCTCCCGGGCCCAGGTGAGCTTGAGTGGCACGTCCTTCTCGACCGTGGCTGCGATGGTCCAGAAGGTCTCGGGCTGGAAACTCTGGATGCGATCGTGGCGGTCGACGCAAAAGCTGAGGGTCGGGGTCTGGCATGGGCCGTAGCTGATGACGGTTGAATCGAGGTTGCCATACTTGCCTTGGAAGAAGCGGGTCTGGAAACGCGTGAACGCAACGCCGACCTTGAGATCGAATTCTTGCCGGGCGTCCACGGCCTTGCTTTCATTCTCGTTGGGCAGCACCAGGTGCTGAAACGCATACCGGATATCCTCGGCGGTGATGGCTGAAAAACGCGCGCGCAAGATATTGTCTGACTTCATGGCAGGTGCGCAGTTGTGGATGACCTCAAAGCAAATGTTTTCGCCTTCGCGATCACAGTCGAGCCACAAGACAAGGTAGTCGACGTGCTTGGCCTCGGTGTGCAGGTGCGCGCACAGGTGCTGCTTCGGATTCGACTCGGTCTTGCGCGTCTTGCCGTCAAAAAGCTTTTGTGGATCAACGTCCCAGGAATTGTATTCACTCGTGAAGTCGACATTGTACACGTGGCCGGTGACCGACGTAAACTTGAAGTGGGCGGTTGTGTTGGCTGCCTTGAATGGTCCGGTCCATTCGTGGACGGGCGTGGCAATTCCTTTCCGTGTGCCAAACTGGCCACCCGGCGCAAGTAACTTGGATAGCGCCTCGGCCAGCGACGGCTTCTCTGCCACCTATTCATTATACAAATATATTATATGTATATTATATGTATATACATTAATAAGCGTCACGGTCATTCTTCGTTTGCACACCTGCCATTAGCACTTTGACATGGCCTGCCATGGTAACAAATATCTCAATAATGGATCGACCTGTGCGTGGAAGAAAAAATCCGGAATTGGTGTCACGAAACCGCTCAAATCCTGGATTGCCCGCCGATTCTGCCATCATAAGGTGATTTGTATGAACTACTGTATCCAGCTTTTTCCTCCAGCCCCTTCCCAATATTAATTAATGGTCCTTTGTATTGACGTGGATGACCTTCCTTCCCTGGGCTCATATGTAAATAATGCTATCGTGACTAGACGTCCTCGTCATGCAACATTCAGGATATCAGAATATATCTATTGCAATCCGTATTGACAGACAGCACACGGTGCAATCGGTGGGGAAAGACCACAAAACATACAAAAGTATATATAAGGTTCCAGAAGCTCTAGGTTATATAATGCATACTTTTCTTTTGGGTTTGTATGCATTCCGTTAAATCTATCGTCCGGGCCTATCATCGAATGGGATGGCCATCAAGTACTGACTGACTACTACTGGTGGTAGTGTCAATACAAGATAAACTATTTATTGGTTGGCGCAGAGATGGAGTTGAGCTGAAGAGTGCTCAGGTATTGGTTGGGAGAAAGGGGGTTTAGTATCGGAGTATGAAATGAATGACGTGCGTGATTTGTGATGAGTGTGAAATGGGCCAGAACTAGGCTGGAGGCTCCTTTTCTTGGATTGTATTGTAACCATTGAAAGCGTCCAGCTGAGCTTTTACTTGGCCTTTTTTTTTTTTTTACAAGATCGACACACGCGCTCCCTTGGATCGATCGTCTCAACCTATCCTGCCTTTCACGTTTTCGCGCCACCGCTGCCCTTCCAAGTTCGCTTGAGCCAGTCCTTTTTTTTGTCCATTATTTTTTGTACGATTGATTGATGAACATTGCTGCTGCTGCCGACCCATCTGCCAACGGGTCCATCTTGCAACAAGGTGTGCCTGGCGGCTTGAATAAGCAAAAGCTTAACAATATATTGCAGGTAAATATCCTTTCCCTTGTCTCTTTCCCTTTCTTATCGTCCTGGATCTTTTCCCATGCCCGTTGTTGTTTTGTTGTTATGGGTTCAACTCACTCTATTGATCTTCTTAGCGCGCAAAGTACTTGCAAATGCAGGGTGCAAAGGAAGACAACAACCCCGAGTTTGCGAGTATTATGCAGTTCTTGAAGAACCTCCAGCGACAACAAAAGATTCAGGCTTCACCTACCAACAATGGCATGCCTTCCATGAGCTCGCCTGCTAGCGCATCTGGTAATGTTTTATACACCTCGAAAAAAAGTTGCCGATTGCAATCAGACGATAGTGAGTACTCATAATACTTATTAATGTTGATACAGTGGCACCTACACCGCCGCAACATCAGGCACAGCCACAGGCGCTGCCTCCAGGTGCAGCCTTTTCTCAAAAGCAGCTTGCGACGCTGAAACATCAGATCATGGCCTACAGGCTTATTTCAAAGAACATGCCCGTGCCTCCGCAGCTTCAGCAGATTCTCTTCGCTGCCCATGAAGCGCTCGGAACCAACGACACGCGTCTGTCAGGCACGCCCGCTTCGGCTTCGGCCTCGGCCGCTGTGCCTTCTCCCGCGTCTTCGTCTTCTACGCCTGCGCAACAACAACAACAACAGCCTCAGTCGCAACACACGCAGTCGCAACCGCCACCGCAACAGGGGGAGTCGCCGCTGCCCTCGGCGAACCCAACGGAAAAGACACAATACAATGCGTATGCCTCGCCTTACAACCTGCTCAAAACCCCAGTGTCGTCCTACGGCCACGCCTCGCGTCAACAGCGCATGCTGACGCCAAGCATCACCCCGATCGGCATCGACCCGCACGTCATGATCACCGAGCGTGAGCGACGGATCAAGGCTCGCATCCAGTACCGCATTGGCGAGCTCGAAAAGATTCCCAGCAACGTGTCCACTGCACCCGCCAGTCTCTTGTCGCCCTCCGACGATGAAAAAGGCCGTGACATGAAGCTTAAGGCCATCATCGAATTGAGGGCCCTGCGACTCTTGAACCGTCAAAAGAAGGTAGGATCCCCTCGCGCGCGTGCCCGCGCTTAGGATCTTGGTTTAGCAGGAAACTTATGCTTTCCACTCTAATGTAGCTGCGCCAAGAGATCATCCATGGCATGAGTCGCTCCACGACGCTTGCGACCTCGGCCGACCGCCTTGCTTTCCGTCGCATGAAGAAGCAGTCGCTCCGCGAGGCACGTATGACGGAGAAGATCGAGCGCCAGCAACGCATCGACCGCGAGCAAAAGGAGAAGCAAAAGCACCTTCAATACCTGCAGTCCATCTGCGACCACGGCCGCAACCTCGTCGTCGCGCAAAAGAACTGGCAAGCCAAGCAAAACAAGCTCGGCCGCGCCGTGCAGCAGTACCACCTCCACGTCGAAAAGGAGGAGCAAAAGAAGGCCGAGCGCGCATCCAAGGAGCGTATCCGGGCCCTGAGAAACGACGACGAAGAGGCCTACATGAAGCTTCTCGACCAGGCCAAGGACACTCGTCTGACGCAGCTGCTCCGGCAAACCGGCTCCTTTTTGGAATCCCTTTCGCGAGCTGTCATTGACCAGCAGGCCCACACCGCTCAGCAGTTGGAGCCGAACGATCTCGCGCCCCCGCCCGATGAAGACGACACTGACGATGACCCTGCGTCCAAGATTGATTACTTTAAAGTCACGCATCGCATCAAGGAAGAAGTATCTCAACCGAGTATTCTCATTGGTGGTACTTTGAAGGAATACCAGGTAAAATCGATGCTTGACGCATCCGCCTTCATAAGACTAACCCAATTTTTATGATAGATCAAAGGTCTGCAGTGGATGGTCTCCCTGTATAACAACCACTTGAATGGTATCCTGGCCGACGAGATGGGACTTGGCAAGACCATCCAGACCATCAGTCTGATCACCTATCTCATTGAAAAGAAGAGACAGAATGGTCCCTATCTTATCATTGTCCCATTATCGTGAGTGCAAAAAGGCATGTTATGAATGCTTGTGCTGACATGATCGTAGAACGCTGACCAACTGGTCGCTCGAGTTTGCAAAGTGGGCGCCCGCCATCAAGACAATCGTCTACAAGGGAAACCCGCCTATGCGCCGTGAGCTCCAGATGGAGATTCGCAATGGCGATTTCCAGGTCCTGATGACGACCTTTGAATACATCATCAAGGACCGTCCGGTCCTGAGCAAGATCCGCTGGCTCCACATGATCATTGACGAAGGCCATCGCATGAAGAACCCCACCTCCAAGCTGACATCGGTTCTCCGCCAATTCTACACGACCCGATATCGTCTAATTTTGACGGGCACTCCGCTTCAGGTGCGTTCTACCCAAGATGGGATGCATTCGCATTTGGACTTTGGCTGACCTTTTTGCTTCCTCTCTGTATAGAACAACCTGCCTGAACTGTGGGCGCTGCTTAACTTTATTCTGCCCAAGATCTTCAAGAGTGTCCAGAGCTTTGAGGAATGGTTCAACACGCCGTTCAACAACCAGGGCGTCTCGGACAAGGTTGGCTTGAACGAAGAAGAGCAGCTGCTGATCATCAAGCGCCTGCACAAGGTGCTTCGCCCGTTCTTGCTGCGCCGTCTGAAGAAGGACGTGGAATCTGAACTGCCCGACAAGGTGGAGCGCGTGGTCAAGTGCCGCTTGTCGGCGCTGCAGCTCAAGCTCTATGCTCAAATGAAGAAGAATGGTGTGCTTTATGCCTCTCACGGCGAGAAAGGGTGAGCCAAAAGGAAACAAGCAAGACAGAAGCAGGGGACTGACCGGATGATAGGAAAATGGGCATCAAAGGTCTCAACAACACGATTATGCAGCTACGCAAGATTTGCAACCATCCCTTCGTCTTTGAAGAGGTAGAGAATTCGGTCAACCCTGCACAAACCTCCAACGACCTTTTGTACCGTACCTCGGGTAAATTTGAGCTGCTCGATCGTATGCTGCCAAAGTTGAAGGAGACGGGCCATCGCGTAAGTGTGCGTTACTTTGATATACGTGCATCTCACATGATGTAATATACATAGGTCCTCATTTTCTTCCAAATGACACAAATCATGACTATCATGGAAGATTTCCTGAGCTATCGTGGCTTCCAGTATCTGCGTCTGGACGGCTCAACTAAGGCCGACGATCGATCCGAGCTCCTGCATATGTTTAACGCCCCCGATTCACCATACTTTGTCTTCTTACTCAGTACACGCGCTGGTGGTTTGGGTCTTAACCTCCAGGCGGCAGACACGGTCATCATCTTTGACTCGGACTGGAACCCGCACCAGGATCTGCAAGCCCAGGATCGTGCACATCGTATCGGTCAAACTAAGGAAGTGCGCATTTTCCGATTGATCTCAGCCAACTCGATCGAAGAAAACATTCTGGCCCGTGCCAACTACAAGCTGGATATCGACGGCAAGGTCATTCAGGCTGGTAAATTCGATAACCGCAGTACGGAGGAAGATCGAGAAGCGTTCTTGGTAAGAAAAGCAACATCGAGAAAAAGAATACACGTCTCACATGAACTTGCGTGTTATGTGTGTGTGTAGCGCTCGCTTTTGGAAGACAAGGCAGACGAGGAGGAAGAAAAGGACGACGAAGCGGCAGACGACGAAGAGTTAAACGAGCTCCTGAAGCGCTCCGATCAAGAAGCAACTGTGTTTGAAAAGATGGATGCTGAACGTCAGCGTGAAGAGCGCAAGCGCCTCGGCGGACGTGGCAAGAAATACGAGCGACTGATTCAGGAGGACGAACTCCCCGAAGTATACCGTCTGGACGAAATGCCTGTCGAAGATGCGACCGATCCGCTCAGCTATGGCCGTGGTCAGCGCTCAAGAGACTCGGTGCGCTATGACGACGGCCTGACCGAAGAACAATGGTTGAATGTAAGTACACGACAAGAACACGTTTGTGCACTTGGGCTCATTTATCTTGTCGCTTTGTATCTCTTATTCTAGGCTTTGGAGGATGAAAATGTGGACATTGACGAGCTGGTGGCCAAGAAGGAAGAAATGCGACGACGCCGTGCGGAGCGCATGATGCAACGCGAAGGCAGCGAGGACTCGGCTGGATCCAAGAAACGCGGCCGGCCCAAGAAGGGCGACGTCGAGGTAAGAAAAGAAGAACGTGGACTCAAAGTACAGGACACTGATTTGTTGAATACGCAGTCCCGACGAAAACGAAGCAAGCCTCTCGATTCGGTCGATCCCGTGGTGCGACAGCGACTGACAAAGCTGTTTGAGCAGTGTTATACCGCGCTGGAAGAAGCGACCGAGGAGGACGAGGAGACTGAGACGTATAGGCAGCGATGCGAGTTGTTCATGGATCTTGTGAGCAAGCGCGATTACCCGCTCTATTACACAATGATCAAGAACCCGATATCGATGAACATGATCAAAAAGCGGATCCATTCTGCGTACTACAACTCGGTGGCCGATTTCAAGGCTGACTTTAAGCTTATGTTTGACAATGCACGGACGTTCAACGAAGAAGGCTCGTTTGTGTATGAGGACGCGAACGAGATGGAGCGTATCCTAGAAGCGAAACTCAAGGATCTGTGTCCCACTGGCGAGGTGTAAATATCAACCCCATTTTAAACAACCCCCTACCATTATCACCACCACTACCACCACCACCCTATAAAGTTGTTGTCTTTTACTTCCCAATTTTTTCTATCGACGTGTCCGACGAGGAGACGGTGGCATCATCTGCCCTATTTTCTATTCTTTTTTGGTCTACCGCTGCAAAAAGCAGGGAGTATATCCTATTCGACCTTGACGTTGATGTCTCTGGAATGTACACATGACTGGCGTATGACGGCAACCTAGCTTTTCTAAGAAACCTTTAAAAAATATTTGAAGGACCCAAGAAACTGCGGCGCGAATGAGGATGCCATCCAGACGATATCTTCAAGGAAAACACATATCAAAAAGGTCCAGGTGAAAATTCATCGTACAGCCAGACAGGAAGAGGCAAGTAGACAAAGAAATGCGTTTTACTGGTGCTCAGCCACTAGCCGAGCGGGAGAATGTGGATCAGGTCCAGTATGTAAAAGGTCAAGTGCCTCACTGTGTGAGTGTGCATGATATTGGGGATGAGCCTTCAGGCATTGCGCCATTGCGAAAAGAAAACTTGACTCAAAAAAGAAATAGCACCTGCATGCAGATGCAAGCTGATTGGCTCTGTGAGTTAGCGCAAGACATGCTCGCGTTGGGTTGAACCCAATTGGGGATTGGGGGATTGCATGGATCTAGTCACGTCTGCGATGTGTTTGGATAGGATGCTTTGCGCATACACGCATGCACACGGAAATACATGAATAAAGACCACCCACTCTGAAAGATAAATGGAGCGGAAGGAAGCAAATATCATTATCATGACCATCATAAATAACAGACATGGAAGAAATGCGTGGGCGCGGGAATAAAAAAATAATCATACTTGGCCCTTTCGGTGGAAATCGGCCCGATTTATTCAAGGCCCGATTTATCCGTTATTCCTCGGAAGATCTGGGCATACAGTACGGCTTGTTTCAGAACGCAGCTTTTTGGGCGATCCAGGAAAGTGTTCGCATGAGTGTCGCGCACCCACAGCAGCAACTCAGCCACCGAGCTGACCCGATGACATGAATCATTTGCCTTGCGCGAAGCAGTAGACACTGCCTAATCTGACTGAGAAAATTGCATGCATACCCGTGTGCTGTTGCGGCGAACCACTAAATGAGGTGGCCTATACCAATCAAAGACCTAGGAAAACAAAAGACTTTCAGATCAAATAACCACCACCCTACTGTATGTTAACTTAAAACCAATGCCGGGATATCTTCAGGCATCCATTGCAGAACACAGATTATAGCGGTACATTTGGGTGTGAAAAAGAGTTAGGGGGTAAGGAGAGACCGTGAGTGAGAAAGAGGTTGCGGGGATGCTACACATAAAGAAGCACATGACTCGGGACTGGGCGATCGACACCGCAGCAAACACGTGCATTCTATGCTAAGTATGCTTTTGAGTGATGTCTGTCTGTCCATAGTGCGGGTGAGATCATGGTGCAAATCAAAGAGCGAATCACCGTGCCGTGTGAAGCGGTGTCGGTATAAAGTCCGCGTTAAAGTAGAAGAAGCGAAAGCACCTATCACATTCTCTTCTTTCATGTGGTTGGGTGAAGCATAAACCACCGGGTGTCATCAGCAGGAAGACAGTGATTCTTTTGTTGATTTGTCCATGGGTCGTCTTTGTTTGGGGCAACTATTGCTGTAACACCAAAAAAGTAAAAAAAATAAAAAAAATAAGAAGATCGACCCGAAGAAAAAGCTTTTGCATTCTGGGATCCCCGTTGCACAACGATGATCGACGTTTTGTGCTGATCAATTTGCGGCTTTTCAAATAAGAAAAAAAAGTTCAAGAGAAAAGGGAAAAAGGGCGCTTACCCCCAGCCCGCCTCTTCCGCTCATATACTCTTTTCTTCTCTCACTCTCACTCTTTTTACGTATTATACGCACACTTTCCACGATACATCCACACATAGCCCTTTTGTCCGGTCCCTTTCCTTCTTTTCTGTGTCTTCCGTCTCCATAACTGTAAAATGACCACGACGACACCCCCCTCACGGCATGCGTACCCACCCATGATAGAACACACGCCGAGCAATATTTCGTCCATCTTTGCCGGGCCGCTCTCGTCGCCCCACACGCCCAAGAGACGTTCGCATCGATACCGGCATCCAGAGCACCATCGACGCGATGCATTCCAGCTCTTGCAAACGATTATCCAGGAGAATGAGAGGATCGAGCGGGAGGAGTATGAGGCGATGCTGCGCGACGCCCCGGAAATTGTTACCCGCCCTAAAGACAGCCAAGTTCCGCCAAGCATCCTCGTCAAACACACTGTCAGCACATCCTCCTCCTCCTCGTCTTCTTCCTCGTCTGCTTCCTCCCTGAACCCCGTCACCCGTTCGACCACAAACAGCCTCTACCACTCGGGCCACGGTCAACCAACCCACCACCGCCATAGTTATATCCATAATCATATCCATAATCAGACTCATAATCAGAGTCATAACCATTCTTCTGTTCAGCATCACCACCACCACCCGTCAGTCCGGTTTGCTACTGGACCGCCCAAGGTGTTTCAAGGGAGCGCCATCATCTTGCCACACTCTCCACCGCCATCGCCCGACCATGAAGTCTCGACCTCCACCAAATCCTCGTCTACCTTTTAACATATAACAGATACCCTCACTTGGCGTCCTCATTACAGACTTTTAGGGCGTACACATTCAACACACATACACATACCCATACCCATACACGTACACGTACACGTACACACACTTGCACACACACACACACACACATTTAACATAGTCTTGCATACAGTTATACGTACTTTGTCGAATTCATGCGATTGCCACCGCCCTTATTTCGACTACAGCTCTTAACCTTTGTACATACCGTTTCTCTTATTTATTATTATCTTTTCCTTGTTTTCTTTTTTTGTTTGTGCATGCTCTACTCTACTCTTTCACTCTATTTTGTCCTGCGCCCAGTATTTATTTCTCTAAACCCCTTCTTCCGTTTGCATGTTAGATGAATCTTTCCTCATATCTAGCTCTTGTTTTTATTGTTGTTTTATTAATGTTATTTTTCAAACCAGTTCGTCTAGGTAATCACGAAACATGTCTTCTCGTTCTGTTCTTGATTCGATGGCGTGGTATCGATCGTCCTTCTCAAGAATGAGCTTCGCATCCCGCCATCGCATGCCAGGCACAATCGCTTTGGATTCACGCAGCAGGCTGCGATAAGCGTCTTCCTTAGACTGTGTGCGCTTGGAGCGAACATAGTCCTTGAACAGGGCCTCGCGCGTCCGTGATTCTTTGATGGCCTTGAAGCGACTGTCATTCTTGGCCTTCCGCCGGAAGTCCTCCCAATACATCTTTTTGCTTCCTGTTACCATTTCTTGGAGCAATGATAAGTACTCTTCCTCAGGTGACTACGTTATTCGATGTTAATAAGGCATAATGCTAGTTTGGTGCTTATTATTATTGTATAATTGTTATCCATTTACCTTTTGTCTTTCATGCTTGCGTGCCTCTTTCTGTTGCTCGGCCAAGACCCGGCAGAAATTGTTGAATAAGTGCTTCCTTTTACTCAAGGGTTGCACCACTATCAGAACGAATCAAAAAAGGGAAGGATTCAAGTCCCCCGGTCCACATTAGTTTTTTTCAGATCTTTTTAGCGAGCTTACTAACATACATGAATAACGCGGATCGTTGATGATCTTGGGGAGCTCTCTTTCCCACGTGGAAAATGGAGAAATATCTTTTTCGGAAAGCATAATCTAAAAGAAAACAGAAAAGAAGTTAACTGATTTTCCTTTTACAAATCACTTCAACTTACTGTAAACTGCTCGATGCGTTCCTCATCAGGCACGCCTGGAATAATATCTTGTTGCGGTGGTTGTTGTTGTTGTTGTTGTGATGGCTGTTCCTGATGGAGTGAAGTCATCTGTCCTGACGACTGAGGAAATTCTTGTTGCGTGTGTGCATCGGGTTTTGCATGATTCTCGATTACCTCAGCCTGTGGATGCTCTGGATGATTACCACAGTTATTATCATCGGTGGCCCCGTTTTCTAGTGCTGCTTCCTCTTCTTGTCCTTCATCATGCTCTTCTTCTGGCTCCATATTCTGCAGCTGCCACATGATATCCTCTTCTGTCAATCTATTCAATGATAAGTCCCATCGACCTTCTTCCGTTCAGCCAGCACTAGACTTACTCTGTCGTTTTAGCAGGCTCAACTGGCTCAGGCGTATGCTTGACACGCTTTGACTGCGTTGGATCGGGATCGTCATCGCCTTGGTCTCTCGAGGATCGCTTCCTGTCAGCTTCCCCCTGCTCACTTTGCTTCATTTGTTGAATGGGAAGCTCCAGTTCAGGAGGCATATCCCAGACGGATTTCTTGTTTTCCTTGTCATAGTAGAATTCCAGTCCATCGGCTGTCTGGACCAAGTACCACCGCGTGCCCGGGATGAGCTTCCTGTATATAATCGCTCGTGAGTACAAGGCTGTGATTCACTTTAGACTGCTACCTCTTCTTCTTGGTTTTCGGCTTCTGCTCTGGTTTCTTCTCTTTAAGCAGGTCCGAAGATGTGCTGGGAGGAGGCTGGGAGGGTAAAGGAGGCGGTATGGCCGGATTGACGACAGGCGGAAACCACTGGCTTTGTCTTGTGAAAGCATTATACCAGTATGGCCGGCCTTCGGGGCCGCGATGTTCAGTCCAACCGGGTGGCAATGGCATGGAAGTATTCATGTTGATTGAATTCTTAAATCAACAGAGTATATGCAGTGTAGTATACTATACTGTGCTGTATGTAGTGTACTGTAGTACTGTCCATACAGTCGTCAAATCATCTGTTCCCGCTTTTCCGTCTTTTGGGTTTGGAAATTTTACGCGCTTTCAAAAAACAGTCCTGGTCCTGCCGAGCTTATTGCTGCTATTGGATTTACCCCTATCCACCGCCAGAATTCTTCCCAACTCTCAAACCCCCCACCCAAGCTTGACAACTTGAACACGGCTTTCTTTCACTTTCTGTTCTAATTAGCCTACGAAATTTCGTTCCCAAGACAGTTCTCGTGGACTACCCTTTATATTCTTTTTCTTTACATACTTAAGCGGCTGGACTCATCACTGCATACACAGTAGACAAATCGTAGACTGTCATATCATAATCACCAGGGGAACCGGTCCCACTTGTTCACTTTGCCCGTGCTAAAGCGAGCCATGGCACCAGCGAGCGTTGGCTGCGGTCTGTGCTCGTATCCCGTCGGATGCTGAGTTGGCCACTCGTCTGTTTTCCATGCCGGCTAAAAAATTCGGCTTCTGTCTCCTGCATTGTGTTCAAAGGCATGGTGTTCTGCTGGCCTCTTTTGTGCGCAGGCGGCGCATTATCGCGGGCCGGCGAGCCACCTTACTGTTTGCTTGCTAGAGGTGCAGCATTCGCATCCGTAGCATGTTGTGATGGGTTGCGGCGATCGACGGGAGGTCGAAATGGCTGGCAGTTCCCCTAGCCGCGGTAAGATGGTCGCTGCTGTTGGCGAAAGGGCCTGCTGTGTCTGCTGTGTCTGCTCCGCGTATTTTCCTTGCGGACGCGGTACCGGCTGCGGCCAACTTTTGTAATACGTATCTTGGAAAGGCTTTTCAGCGACACGGCGTGCGGCATGCCGAATGGCATCAGCCCATGACAAGCCGTCTTGCAAGGCCTCCATCAAAATATTGAGTCATGTTAGGATCGTTATTGTCGATGCGCTTGCGGTCATGGTCCTCGAAGCTATCGTATTCGTCGGCGTATACGTCCATTGCGGGTCCGTACGGGGCAACACCGCTATCCTGATTGGTGTCTTCACCAGCGAAGGTCTTGTGAGATACCTCTTGGTATTACGGATTCGGCAAGGCGGACATGTGTATATCCCAGTGTCCTTGCGCATAGCGCAAGCGCTCATCGAATGTCAAGGCATTCAATGCAAAGTAGTGGCGGCGAATTCTGTCCTGGGGTCCGGACTTAAAGTTCGATTGGATCAGTCCTCCCTGATCCTCGAGCTCGGCATGCTCGGCGGCAATCTTCAAGCGCTGGTAGAAGCGCGCAGGGCTCCATATCTGCCCTGCTTCATTGTCTGGAAATGGTTTCTGAGACGTCAGAGAACCTCTTTATTTGACGAACTAGCTCTTTAAACGCTTCGAAATGTCATCAAAGGACATGCGACTCGTTTGGTCACTGGCAAGTCTGCACAGGTGCTGAGCTTAATATGTCTTTGGGGGAGAGTGCAGTTGGGCACGCAAGGTCTGATTCTTGCGCGGTAAATGATACGGTCACCCCCCCCCCTCTACCCTCTACTAAATAAGGATCGATTTCGACCACAGCAGCTGTCGCAGCCCAAATAGGTTGATTCTCTATGCTAACTAGAGCAGCCTCTATGCATATAGCTCTCGAGGGGGGGAGGTGTTACCTCCAAATATGTCGGGAACTGCTGTCCGCTCCATACAATTTGTTGGAGTCCTGGTGGTGTGGAGACATGAACGTATCTGATTGTATACTGAAATATAGGGGAAGTGTTGTAGAAATCAGACGATGGAAGTCAAGTGAGACTGAAAGATAGTTGTTCTTTATTTGCGAGCACTTCCACTCTGGTTATATAGAACTGTGTGATTCCTCTTGTTAACCTTGTATCCAGCATTCTCACACTAAGACTGATGTCCTCAGGGCATACGTATACTGGCTTATATGCGTGGGAGGTTCTAGGTGTGACAAAGCCGGATCACGGGACGTAAGTCAAATAGCTGTGGAGCCGTCATGCACGGATTTAGCTATGTCTATGACATATACAATAAGATGTGTTTTATCATGCGTAATGTACGTGTTAAGCAACTGTGCATCCAGTCATGGCATATTCATGATGAAGACTTACTCATCAAGGACACGAATACTCAACAGATAATCCTATGTGAGATAAAGGGCAGGTGGGATAAAAGAATAAAGAGAGAAAAATAAAGAAAGGTAACAGTAGAGAGTCTGTGAGAATGTGTGTATGATGTGACGTCGAAGCGAAGCGTAGGACTCACTGATTACATGAGAGGTCTGCTGGCTAGTTGGGTTTTCATAGTTCTCCGCTTTAATCACGAACAATAAAAATTTGACAGGTCTAAAT
>JAMAMT010000076.1:0-121326 GCA_023630325.1 Syncephalastrum sp. PYS2702
CATAGCTATTCAGATCTCGCATATGTCTAACTTCACATTGATATACGACGTCAGTTTTAAAGTGTAAAGTGAAGCAAATCAATTTTATACCGAGAAAGGACCACGCACGTAGAGGAGTGCAGTAGTCAGTGTAGAGAAGCAGAGAAAATGTTGCCCAAAAAGGATGATGTGCGATGTGACAGCTTGCTGTTGTTCAAATCGACCCTTATTTAGAAGGGGGGGAGAGTGAGCGCAAGAGACGCGCGGGGGGGGGGGGTGAGCGTATCAATTACCATTTTTCTCTCGGTCAATCCATTCGCCCCCGCTGAATTTATTTGTTTCTCGACTTTTCTTTCGTATTTTCCATCCTTCATGACTGCAGACTACGTTACTCTCGACCGGACTGGCGATAAGATGCCTATGGTTGGTTTCGGCACTTGGAAAGTTACCGACGCCGATGCCGAAAATACCATCTACAATGCTATCAAAGCCGGCTACAGGTAATATAGATGAAAGGAAAAATGAACACGCGTTTATGGCGCAAAGAAAGACATTGCGGCTTTACACATGCTCGCTAGGTTGATCGACACTGCTGCCGTATATGATAACGAAAGTGGCGTTGGACGGGGTATTCGCAAGGCCATCAGTGAAGGCATTGTCAAGCGCGAAGATATCTTCGGTAAGGCAAAGAAAAGCGTGTCAAAGACATCGTCTGACACTGGAATAATGTCTTTTCAGTGGTGACAAAGCTCTGGAATTCTTATCACAACAAGAAGCATGTCCGCCCTATGCTTGAGAAACAGCTGAAGATGCTCGGCTTAGACTATGTTGATTTGTACCATATCCACTGTATGACCTATTGCGCCGTCGGTCCGCATTTTACTAATATTTCCAAACAGGGCCCATCCCGATGAAATTCATCGACCCGGCGAAGTCTTACCCGCCCGGTTGGGTTGACCCCGAGACAAAGCGCATGGACTACGAGCCGTCGCCTATGCAGGATTGCTACCGCGCATTGGAAGACCTCGTCGACGCTGGGCTCATTCGTAACATTGGTATCTCCAACTTCAACGTCCAGCTCATCCTCGACGTGCTGACATACGCCAAATACAAACCCGCCGTCCTGCAGAGTTAGTTCATTTCAAACGGATCAATGTTTGTCCCGTGGTTTACTTAACGTCATCTCTTGATTCCCTTATTTTCTTTTTCAGTCGAGTTGCACCCTTATCTGCAGCAGTCGCGTCTCGTTGAATGGGCCCAAAAGCAAGGCATCCACGTTACCGCCTATTCGTCCTTTGGTCCTGCCGCGTTCGACAACTTTACCTCCCGCAGTGGCTCGGTCGGTCCACTTCTGGAGCATGATAGTATCAAGGCTATTGCCAACAAACACGGTAAATCCACAGGTCAAGTTCTCCTGCGTTGGTCCATTGAACGCAACGTGGCCGTGATCCCTAAGAGCAGCAACGAAGGTCGCATGAAGTCCAACCTCGACCTCTTTTCTTGGTCCCTCGACGAAGAAGATCGCAAGGCCATCACTGATATGAACCAGAACATTCGGTTTAACGACCTGCAGGACGTCATGTATGGATTTGAGCTCCCTCTCTTTGATTAAACCAGTGTATAATAAAAGGTCTGTCGAGTTGGTGCCAAACTACCGACGGTCCCTGATCATGCGAGTGCAAAATGTGTTTTCCATAAATTCAGTCTACCAACCTGTATCCAAAATGAGCACTATTTAAGTTTCTAGGACACCTTATCTGAAAATTGATCGACAGTGTTCCAACAAAAATGGACAGCATGCTTTTACCGTACATATACCGTTTGTCTAGTCGTTTATATAATATATGGCCAGCTCTTGTTGATTAACACGGAAATTGAGTGGGTTAAGCCTATCGACATGGTGTCGCCGTCGCACTGGTATGGAATCGACCGATGTAGATTTGTGTATTCCCTATTTTACCTTCTCTTTTACCAATGACTGGCGATGAAGATCGACGGTGGTCTCTCAGAACGCGAGAGCATTTATCATTATCATATTTGAAGTACATTGTTTTGTGATGAAAACACCCGATACTGCACATCAAATGCGGCGAGAGCTTTTTTTGGGAAAATGAGACCATTTTTGTACAAATTCGGGCCTATAGAAGCATCTTTGCCGTCTACGGCTTCACTTTTCTGCCCTTCGCATTCTCATTCCAACGGGTTGGAGATGTCGCCCATCCACTCCTTCAAACGACGGACGATTCTACGTTTGGCCGGACTGCTCGCCTTCCTGCTCTTGATTGTCTATCTGGTATTATCTTACCAGACCTCGCTTTATAAAACTGTCCCCGCCAACATCCCCTTTTGGTCCTCATCCCTGCCGTCATACAACAATAAATGGAGCTACACCAACCCACCCACTTTACGGCAGCCTAATCCCAATTTCAAAGCCGCCTACGTTACTTTCACTAAGAGCGATCGTGCTGCACTCGCCAACTTGCGTCTCACGGTACGGAATCTGGAAGACAGTTTCAATAAGGAACGTCATTACCCGTACATAATCTTCTCCAACGAGCACCTCAGCGATGAGTTCAAAGAGCTTGCCAGCTCCCTTGCCTCAGGGCAGATGGCATTCTACGACGATCTAAGCTCAGAATACTACGGCTACGGTAACACGACAGACCTTGCCAAGGCCGCTGAGGCCCGTACCCGCATGAGCGAGACCCTTTTCGGCGACAGCGAGGATTACCGCTTCTCGTCGCGCTTCATGGCCGGCATGATCTTCCAGTAAGTCCCTATTTATATGTTTTGGCGTGTCTAATCGAAACAAATAACTTCGTTTGACGACAAAAGCCATCCCGCCCTGAAAGACCTGGATTATTATTGGCGCTTCGAACCGGGTACCGAATACATTTGTCCCATCCAATTCGACGCGTTTGAATTTATGTTCGACCACAACAAAAAGTTGTCCTTTTCCATGGCTCTATACGAGTACGAGGAAACTATCCCCACTTTATTTAAGACTGCAACGGAGTTTGCTGCCAAGCATCCGGAGTGGGTTCAGCCGGCTGACAAGGATAATAGCCTGTGGCGTTTTATCATTGATGGTGAGACCAATGGTTATAACCGGTGCCATTTTTGGAGCAATTTCCAGGTATTACTCGTCAGGCGGACAGTGTTGTCATCACCCACTTTGCTCTCACACAGTCATGTAGATCGCCGATCTTAATTTCTTCAGAGGTGAGCAGTATCAAGCCTTTTTCAACTACATTGATCAATCCAATGGTATCTTTTATGAACGGTGGTAAGTGACGAAGATATATGAATGCATATTGTCCGATTCTGAATGATACGCGGTGCCGTGTTTAGGGGTGACCCTGTCATTCAGTCCTTGGGTGCTGTCCTCTTTCTGGAAAAGAGCGACGTTCAGCACTGGGAGAATATCGGCTATCGGGTCGCCAATTATTTCACTCATTGCCCGGCGGACAAAGCTCTTTACTCTCAATGCAGTTGTAGACCATCTCAAAACTTCGACTTTGATGGCTATAGCTGTCTTCGATTTTTCAATACTTGATCAAATCCAGTATATACTTAGCCAATAAACTATAGCATTATCATGTAACATTGGAGGTACATCTGAAAGATGACTATGTCGTATCATTTTTGTATGACTTACCCTGCAGAGTCCTTCTAACGCTTCCAGACTATAAATACAATGGCACTTGCCAAAAATGTCTACACGCATACCACATCCATATCTTCATTCTACATCTTATGAGCACAGAGTGCCCAGGTTATTTTATATTCGCTTCTACCGAATTTCAGAAAGAAAGCAGTTTTCAGGTCTTGTGACAACTTGACAAGTACCTTCGGCTTCTGGTTTGTACACACTGGAAACTACACAAAGAGCCACTAAAAATAATGTACTGGTGCATTCAAGAGGGAAAGCTAATACGCCAGAACAAGAATACATAGCTATACAACGACCCTTATGCAGTTCACGTGTTTATAATGAAACCTACCCACTTTTTCCCTTTTTATTGTCCTCGTGGGTTCACCAGACACTGAATGACTACAGTACGTGACCCGAAGCCGCAGGCGAAGGGGCTCAGCCATCAGATAACGCAGTTTGGAGAGTTACTAATGGCCGCAACAAAGCGATCACGAAGTTGGCTGTCTTATGGAACCATATCATACACCGATGGCCAATACGAATTTTTACATGTTCCAGCCTGATATGAAACCATAAAGCCTGACCTATACACTGCTCTACCAAAGGTATACGTGGCTGTCATAAGCTGATGTATAATGTATGACTATATGCTATCATCCCATACGATGACTCGGCTGTATTTACTCTTTATACCCCTTGATTTTGCGAGAGCTGTTTGACATAGAGAATGCAGATAAGATTCCCGATATCTGACACGTCTTCCGCGGAGCACTTACAGTATGACATCAATCTCTTTTCATAAGGGCTTTGTTATCCATCGGTAAACGCGAACCGCATGATAGCAAAGTAAGATAATGAGGCTTTTGAAACGCGAAAAATATCTGACGTCAATCCCTGTCAAGATCTCTTGTGCGTTATTCTTTCCCACTGGCAGACGCGGTTCATGTAGTCTCATGAAAGTCCATCGACGTGAGTCTGTCTCATAAAGGTCAAATGTTAATTTATTTTCAGAAGCGTAATGGCCCACGCCTTCAGGTATATGGCCGCTTCTTATAAGTATCGGTTAATATATGTATGCTGTAAAAAAAACTCAAATTGAGAAAAAACAGAAAAGGTGTCTGTGACTTAGGTGTCAAGGTGTTCCTCTTGAGGGGCAAGGGAATCAAGCAATGCGGCTCGTGGATCTGTACTGTCTTCCTCTAGTTGTCCTCTTCTATTGTGGTCTGTCTCATAAAAAGAGCTCTGTTTTCTCCCATGTCTGCTTTTCTTCTTCTTTTCTTTGTCCTTCTTAAAGTCTTTTTTTTACGGCAAGTACCTTTATACATAAAACTATGGGTATAATCTAACAGAGACGGCATAGCCCCTTCAAGTCCCTCTGCAACCGGTTGCTCGTCCATGCACCGGTGTGCACGATAGTAAGTTGTCGCCTTAAAAGCACAAGACATTGGACATCTTTAACATTGCTCCAACGTATACGTAGCTTGTTGTATTGCGTTTTCTTCTCCTCCCGTCTTCTCTCCCGTTTGCGTCTCTCTTCCTCTCTTCCGCTCGCGCCCTCCCACCCAGAGGTTTTTTTTCCGCTTTTGTCCTCTGTCCGTAAGTGAACTGAACTGCATAAGAAACTGAGACATGTCAACTTATACTTTTGATGTCAGGTCCGCTCCTTTCCCATTCCGTTCCTTTTGTCCTCCTTGCTTTGTCCTCCCTCCTTTGTCCTCCTCCTCCGCCCTAGCCCACGGTAGAAGCCGGTAGTAGTTTAAACCCTTACTCACAGGCATATACCCAAATGTCTCTCCAGCCCAACCCATCAAGGTAAGTGATTCACACTGGATAAACATATCCTGAAACATGGGTTTAACAAAAGGAATTAGACGGTGCTTCGCACTTAGGTTAGATGAGGTGGCAGCACGCTGCCTTGCGCGAGCAATAACGAACCCTGCTCTATCGTAGGTATGTAGAAAGTGCACTTCAGTCGGACGACCAACTGACTTATAGAATGAATCTCGATAGGCTAGTTTGTATTAAATACAAAGTTGCGCGTTTGTAGAATGACGTCCGCAATAACATTTTGTAGCAAAAACAGGCGATCTATTCGCAGCATTGCAGAACTAAGCGAAGCTCACGTTACCGCAGTAAAAATCTCGCATGAGCCTCCTCTTTCACTGTTTCATTCAGCCTGTCTTACCCCACAAGTGCACCAAAGTTAGACCGCGCATACATCTCAACCTCCCTGAATTATATGTATCCGTTTCGTATATGTATATATTGCGTCTCTTTTTCTCTCAGCAATTTTACAGATACTTTGGCAACGCATCCACGATGACACAGATTAGAAATGAAGGGGTTATAAATATCATTTGATCTGCTGTGGAACCTGAAAACGGCCCCAAGAATCGATAGTCAATACAACGGAGACGCCCACCTGTGATACATCTGTCCTACGTGAGCATTAATTGGTTGATGTTATGAAAACGTTCAGGAGACACCGAAGCGTGATCATTGGGCGATCTGCTTCGCCGCCCAAGGTTCTAGCAATGAACTTTAAGCTCAATGTGGATACAGATACATATGTAATATTATTTTGCCAAGACAAGTAGGAGGGGCAAACATCAAGGATGACTCGGTCTCGAGACGCACGCGGACATACTAGAGTGTCTCGATGCACACAATGACTACTCTACGATTACAGAAGTAGGCTTTCATTAGGCTATCAACAAGCTAGGGGCTGTTGGAATCGCCCTTGTCTTCCATTATGTGTATGATGTGTGTGAACATTTCTATGAGACCACGGTAGGAGTTCCTGGTGGTAATTATCCTGATCGATCAGGGGTCCAGTGTAACAAAAATAAGCACGCAGGATCCTGACAGTTATTATTTGGCAGTTTTTCTTCCTTCTGCTGTTGCGTTCATGTGTCACCAAACTCTCGGCAATAGTATGACTATACAGATAAAGAGGTTGCCTGGATTCCAATCCAGCGTATCGCTGGATCAACGCAGTGTCTTTGAAATATATTAAATGTAGTTGCATGAAGAAGCATTCACAATCACCTGGCTATAAAAGGAGGAGGCAAACCACGGAGTGATGTGATGCGGTGATAGTAGGGTTCTGGTATCATGCAGACGGCAGGACAATATGTATGCGAGAAGCGGGTACATGTATTTACGTAGATCCAGAATACATACAAGGGCGACAAAACGACAAGCCCAAAAAGAGTGACATAAGAAATCCTGTCAAATGCCCCCCGAATGAGTATTCTGTTTTTCTAACAAAAAAGATTGATCGTCGTTGAGGCCCTAGTTGGCTGTAATCATCCCGTCCATGCCTGAGGCGTCGCTGCGCAGGGCAATAAATACATATGAAAGGAACAAGCCAGGATGAAAAGCGGCATGAGACAAGTCACATGGCTGCTATGGAATGAGTAAAACATGGGACCGGGTGACGCAGGCGGATGAGGCAGAGTCAAGAAGATGATATACAAGGTGATTTGTACATGGGGTATAAGGGCTTTCATTTAAAAAAGTAAAAACCTGTTTGTGCAGCCTCGGGACGGAAGCGATCCTTTTGGAGAAGAGAGAGGCAGAGCGAACGAGCAAAAGAGAAAGAACGGTTTAAGACACCGCAACCTGAAGAGGGAAAGGCCAGTGCACACTGGATTACCGTATTTGCATACCCGCGCATGGCGATGACGGTTTGTTGCACACGCGATACAATATATCAATTTTGAAAAGTGCGAGCGAGACAGAGTGTATGTGTATGTGTGTGTCTGCGTGTGAGAGTGTATTGTGTGTGTTGATGCATGTGGCGGTCCGTCCGTTTCCCTTTCTTTTCTCTCTTTCTTTTTTTTTTCTTGTTTGGTAGGGGGCCCCTTGAGACTGCAGTGGCTGCTCCTTATTTTACCACACACACATACTCTGCCCTATCTTTCGCAACAGCCACTACCTTCCGACTCAAAACTAACCCCACAGACTCGCCCAGACGTGCAAGTACCCAATATATACGCTGGCTGGCCTAACGTATTATAATATAACGTAACTTGACTGCTTCTCCTTGCCTTCTCTTTCCATTTCCATTTCCATTTCCTATCCTCAGTACCTCGATACTCTCTTTTTGCTTTTGTTCCTTGCTCTCTCTCTCTCACTCTTTCCCTTTTTCTTCTCGTGGCCCTTTTCCCTTGTTGCCTTCGTCCCTTTCGCGTGTGTACGATCGCCACTTTCAAAAAGGAATCCGGGCGGAACCCCTTGACACTCTATCGCAATGTTCCGACAGCAACTGTCTAATCTGTCTCGACTGACCTCAAGTACGTTGAAGTACGCCACCTCCAGCACTGCAGGTTACCTTCCCCAATGGTCGAGCCAGAATCCCGGTTCCCCTTCTCAGCAGCAAATCGATTTCTGGATCGAGAACACCGAGCGAGGATTGGTAATTCGAATTGTTGTCCATTGCTCACATTGATAAAACTCATACACAACATGTATTTATTTTATTTGGAAATAGGATGCGCTATTAAACGACGAATTTGACGTAGCGGATGTTATCTTTATGCAGTATGCCGACGAATCTCCGTTCCATGCCGTCGGATACGCTCTCATGGCCTATGTCGAGGCCATGCTGGGCCTTGATAGCGAAAAGATCCAGACCGCGGCCACGCGCATCGCCAAGGCAGAGGAACTCACCCGTCAGCTGAGCAGACAAGTCAAACGACGCGACTGGCAGCGCTACTCGTCTCGTTCGTCGTCGTCTTCATCCTCCAACGTCGATCCTGTCCCCGACCTGTTTGAGAAGCCACAGCCAAAACACCCGCAGTCTTCCTCTTACGATCACTCCATTGCCATCTCATTTGCGAGCACCAGGGACCAGGAGCCACCTCGGCATCCGCTCGCCGACAATGACTCCGCGAGCAGCACCAGCTCCGCAGAAAGTGTCATGACGGCGCCTGAAGAACAACCAGCCGAGGACGAGGAAGCTGACCCGAGTATTCTGTTGGACAAGGAGTCCTCACAGCCGCCACTCTACGGATGCGACCGCGCGCCCAACGGAGGTCACACCATCGATTTGCAGTGTGAGCTTCTTGAGGTGTGTTGTATGCTCATGGGCGCAACCATCCAGTTCCTACGCAATAGCTGGATTGAATATATGAAAGCTGCTTACAAACTACGCAAGGCCTATAAGCAGTACGAGCAACTGTTTGAGGCTTTGACGACCCAGAAACCTACGGACTATGCAGCTACTCTACGACAGCAACGAAAACGGAAACCGCATCCCATCGATCGCCAGCAGACCGGCGTATCCGTGAATACAACCACCACGACCAACTCCTCATGCTCCTGGGATGGTGAGGCAGTTTCTACTTTGCTATCCTCGACCGGAGCCACCGCGCCGCGATCGACGTGGTCCGAGAAACGTTTCAGCTTATTCTCGCTACCCACCGGTCGAAGACAGGGTATCGACACTCGGAGGCGATCCTTGGCCACCCAGCCGCCGTCGATCAAATGCGATAGCACGGTCGAGAGTGGCGTCTTCTTTGGGATCGGTCTCTTTAGCCTCATTTTTTCTCTCCTTCCTCCGAAAGGTAAGTGTCACGGACTACTAGTTTCATCTCGACTTACCATACCAATGGCACAAATGACAAAAATTAACACATACACATACGCCCACACAAACAGTGAACAAGATACTCAACACGCTCGGATTTCATTCATCACGACCTTTCGCACTGCATATACTCCAGAGATCTTATGACAGTCAGGGCCTCTTTTCCTCACTGAGCGCGCTGACACTCCTTGTATACTATACCAATTTGTCGCTCTTCATACATCCACAATTACTACCTAATTCCATGAGCCTCGAGAACGCCCGCCGTATGCTCGACAAAATGAAACTTCGATATCCAAACAGCAAAATTTGGGAGCTTCTCGAAGGCAAGCTATGCAAAATGGAAGGCAAGGCGCGCAAGGGCGTCGAGATACTCCGCGATTCGCGAAGGAGGCATAGCGTCCGCCTGGATCCAGGCACGGGCGGTACAGCGGTTCATGGGACAGGCCAGAAACGGAATTTGATGCTGAGCGATCTGGCACAACTGCAAGCGCTGGCCGTGTACGAAATGGGATGGTAAAGGACAGCATGAAACTGAAGGACGTGATGTTCACACCTTGCTATTTGTTTGTGCAGGGGCCAGATCTTCCTCGGCGACTATTTCCAGGCCTCCGAAACGTTCTTTCGGCTGGAAAGCATGAACAATTGGTCACGTGCATTCTACCACTATATTGCTACCTGTTGCATGTTTGCCGACGAGCAGTACGACAAGGCCGGCATGGAGTTTCACCAGATCCCAGGTATCTTGGACCGCAAACGCCAGCTGGGCGGTCGACTGCTGCCGAACGAAGTCTTTGTTGACCGCAAGATCAAGCGCTGGCGCGAGCGTGCCCAGAAGCTGACTGCTGAAAGTAAACACCACCCCGCACCTCATCCTTGGATGACCGCCCAACAGCGACAACAGCAGCAGATGATTAAGGAGCGATATTCCTTATTGGACGGCGACGTACTCAAGGAAGTCGTCACGGTCAATCCCCTTTGGGAGCTCATCTATCTTTGGAACGGTGTAGCCCAGCTCACCAAGCCCATGCTGCACTGCATGGAGCAGCAGCTGCGAGTTTCGGTTAAGCTACCCGCACAGCAACCGTCCGACCGTGCCATTGCCCATGTCCTGTTGGGAGCGGCACTCCGCGAGTTGGGCAATTATGACGAGGCCGCGACATGCTTTCAACATGCTGTGGAGCTCGACAGTCAGGTCCAGGATGATCGATGGGTTGTTCCGTACGCCATGTACGAGATAGCTACCCTTTATTGCTTTAAGGCCAAGCAGAATGAGGCTGACGCACACCTCCTGTCGGAGGCGCGGAAATGGACACGACGTTCTCAGCAGTATTTTCACCAACGACGCAACAGCACGCATACTACAACTACTACACATAATACTAATACCACTTCAACAACGGCGTCTACCACTTCCACCAGCGCCGATGAAGACGACGACTCTAATACCCCGCCTCCTCCCCCGACTGATTCTGGAGAATACTATGATTGGGAGAGCAGGCTGCATATCCGCTGCCAGCTATTGCTAGAGAAGCTGGATGAGCTCTCTGAAATGTGATTTCTTATTTCTCCTTCCCTTTACATATCTCATTTACAAACATATTATCATGTACTTCCATCATCTTATTTTCTCACTGTTGATACCATACTCACGCCGACATAATTGGGACATTATGTAGTATAACCAATGTTGCCAGTCAAGCATATATAGCAGCATGTCCTCCACTACGCATTGGTATTGTCCTCTAGAAGAATCAACTCTCTCGATAAAGAGACAACACGTGAAAGCTGGAATGAGAGGTTACTGGTTTACTCTGTGTTCTTGGCAATGTCTATCTATGACTCACTCGGCAAGTACTGGATCCCGCTCCTTCTGTACCAGTGATAATGAGTTTTGCCACAAGCACAGCACAATACATGTGTTATGTGGTATGTGCATTTAAGCTCCTTGCAAGACGAATATTTCTTAGTTATAGCCTATATATGCACATTTCGTGTTCGTATTCGCTCGCTTTGTGACTACCTGAGACATTTGCAGCCGCAACGAGGTTGGATTTACGGCCAAATACCGCTTGCCTATAGATCTGTTTCAGAGGAGAGCATGTGGTACAGAATGGAACTTAAAAAAGTGTCGCTCTTGATAGTATGGTCACTGTATAAAGTGCCGAGACTTTACAGTTCAGT
The DNA here is from genome assembly GCA_023630325.1 of Syncephalastrum sp. PYS2702. Classification (NCBI taxonomy): domain Eukaryota; kingdom Fungi; phylum Mucoromycota; class Mucoromycetes; order Mucorales; family Syncephalastraceae; genus Syncephalastrum; species Syncephalastrum sp. PYS2702. The sequence goes on from JAMAMT010000076.1 coordinate 11,412, forward strand.
AAGTGAGAGTGACGCCTATATCCAGGGTTGATACCAGTCCCTATAGAGCGTACATGTTTATAGAAGTACATTTCGTGCTGTTTCATCCCATTCTGACGGAGAGAAGTTAGAGCATATGGGGAAGGAAGTAAATATCTTGATATATTACGCATATAGTCTATACTACGGCTGCTGTTGTTCTTTCGCTGAACTTCCGGTTGTTTCAACCGCGGATAAGATTAAACTATATATTCTGAATATGAGTCGTAAAGAAATCTCAGGTTCACGTTACACCAAATAAGTAGGAAAAAGAAGAGAACCGCCCATACACCAAGGAACTCAAAGAACTCATGTCTTCCACCAGATGCCATGGTAATTGATACCCAATAGTCACTTAAATCCCAGAGCCTTTCAAAGCGAGATGGGAGTACCGGCGACGAGCCACTAAACAAGAAAAGTACCACCCACAGGGGCTGATGTATACGTCTATCTAAAATTAGACTGTGTCTAGGAGTATCATTGAAGCTTCTGGTCTGTTATAAGCAGTAGCAGAAGCAACAGATCTTCTTTTCATGTACGGCGCTCGAATAAATGGGAGAACTAATTTCCCCTTGTCATTTATGCACAAATCATGGGCACGGCTATAAGACCAGCAGGGAGTTCCAGCGTGAAGACTGTTAGTTGTTTGGGTCTTAACAAATTGAGTAGGTCGGTTAATTAGGGGGTCCTCTTTCTTTCCTCACCGTCATACACGACGGCACATATCTTATACTGTAAAATATACTTTGAACAGTGGAACATAGGACGTTTAACGATCGTACATGCTATAACAGGTTGTATGTTGCGAGTCTCACCATAATGCTTTACTTGAAAGATTGATTGGGTGAACCGTCGGATTCGAAAAGACAAAAGGTATGACAGAAACCCCAATGTAGGGGCAGAGTAACGCCACCCGTCATGTCGCACACACATCTACCAGCAAATCTGTGCACAAGGTGCAGGAAAGCGTAGAAGCTCCCAAGAAATTATTGAGTGAGTCGTTGGCAATTGGCAACAGAGCCAGCATGCGAAGGAGCGGGTCCTTTGAGCTCGCACGAATACCGTCGCAAATATTTCTTTTTTATCATACATCATACGCATCATGCATGTGACGACCATGGGAACACATATGACGGAGGAAGTATCCGTACCAATGATTAACGAGCAACCTAAAACGATATCACAGCTGTAAGAAAGAGAGAGGGCAAGTGTGCTGCCATGATCTGAGACAGAATCGGAGCGGTGCGGTGCAGGCAGAGAGGAAGAATGCGCCTCTTTTACAACCGCTCCGGGGGCTGACGGCATGTCAAGACGTACTTATAGTCGTAGTGTAGCAGCAATGGTACACAGCGGTGGCCATGTCATGCCTATGCTGAAGGAAGAAGAGATCAAAAATAGTTTTTGTAATTTCTGTAAACAATGATTGGTGTCTGTATGTGTGTTGCTCTCGTTCTCTGATTGTTTGCCTCCAACATACAAAAGGGACAAAATTGAGACATACAACATCCACCCTTCGCTTCTCTCTCTCTTTTTTCCTTTTTCTTGTGATCCTCACTCGATATACCAAATCCTTTTGCCACTCATGTTTAAGAAGGCGTTGAAGAAACGACGCTACTCGCTGTTTGCACGGCCGTCGCCGAGGTCCACGAGTCCGACCCAACCCGCGGCACCAAACGCTGAGTTCCAGCCTCCGTCGTCGTTGTCATCGTCGTCAGTGTCCTCATCGGAAGATCGAGTCAGTCTGATGAGCCAGAACGCGGTACGCGATCGTCTGGCAGCGGCTGCTGAAGAAGAGCAGCGACGACTTTTGTCCGAATCGACTATACGACGGCATAGTCGACAGCGGCGGAGTGAAGGCTCGTCAGCTTTTCTCAACTCGGATACGCATCTGCAGCTTGGAATGCAGTGTCACGAACGCGGGGAGCTAGAGCAGGCGACTTACTTTTGGCGCTTATCGGCCGAGTCCGAGTCACCTTTGGGCCTCTTCTTCTATGGTATCGCCCTACGGCATGGCTGGGTAAGTCCGAACACGTCGTTAGGCTGATAATAATGATTGGAATGCATTGGGACAGGGTTGCAGGAGAGACCGCGTGGAAGCCGTGCGTCACCTGCAAAAGGCGGCTGAGTGTGCTGTGTATGATCTGCAGTCTGGGATTGCCCAATCCGCCGCAGCTCGCGTGGCACGGTCCGAGCTAGTGCTGGCCGTCTATGAGCTTGGTGTCTGCTTTCGACATGGTTGGGGCGTACGTGTGAATTATTTGTCTCTTAGTTTTCTGCAAGACGTGATTAAACTCACATGTTTGTATTAATTAGGTTCCCAAGAACCTTTCCACAGCCGTGTATTACTTTGAAGTCGCTGCCAATCTCGGCGACGCGGACGCCCAGAATGACCTTGCATTCTGCTTAGCGCACGGCCAAGGCACCAAAAAGAACACGTTCAAGGCTGCAATGTACTACCGTATGGCGGAGCGGCAGGGCCAAGGGATCATTGGCAATTCATGGATATGGAAGCCGAAATATGACGTCGTTGACGACCCGCACTGGCAAGATACTTGAGATAAAATAGGTGCGCGGAGCAATAGCGCCATTCGCCCGGATTTTCCGTCTCGCTTGAATAGCCGCCCGCCCAGTTGGAGGATTTTCTTCTTTCAATTCAAAACCACAACGGTGAAAGCGGCGGCTCAAAACAGCAGAGAGCAAACAAAAAGATAGGATGGCCCCGGATTGGGAAGGTCGATCAAGGTTCTTTTGGGTTGCAGACAAGCATGAAAAAACGTGGTGTTTGCATTTTTGGGATGTCACACCTGTGAATCACTAAGATCAGGCGCTCCCCTCCAAAAATAGTATGCTTGGATCTCAGCGGCTTCCGAAAACTCGGCGTACTACGTTTGCCAGAGCACGATTTTCTCTCTCTTCCCTATACGTGTACAGTCCATCTGTTGAAAATAAAAAATAATCAATACCCCACAGTGCAACCATCTTCAATCTAAGTAATATTTGCATTCCCAAATAAGATTCACTTGAGCTATATATTGTGCGCTTTTAATCATTGCTTGTTGCCAATAAAAAATTCATGGTGCTCATGATTTTGTGTTGCCCGACCAAGTCCCGCACAAATTGCCACTGGGTTCATTTCGAGCCAACCTTTTTTTTTTTTTTTTTTTTTTTTCAATCGAAGCTTCAACTCATACTCAGATTCTACCTGCTGCAAGCCGACTGCCATGTATCAGCGGCTTGCCATCCTGAGTATTTCGAAAAAAATGAGCAATGGCTATATTCCATGTTGGTTTTCGCTGGCGTGGAGAAAAACATAAGAGTAGAGGTAAGGCACAAAGAGGAGGGTTTATGGAAAAGCTAGATGGTGTATGTTTCAAGTGCCGCGCGGACCACGCCCTCTCTTTTCATTCTCTCTTTATCGGCAAAGGCGCGGCCCAGATTTGCAACGCGAACACGAGCGGGAAACGACAGAGAGGCCGTCATTTTATCATTTGTTCAGATGCGAGGAACACGACCACACACGCACACACGCACACACGAACACACGCGTGCATGAACCCATAAACCAGGCACTCAGAAAAGCACATGCATGATGCATCAACAAGTGCACAAACACGACACATTTATTCACGCCGCTCATGTCCATGGGTTTTCCTGATGCTGATGTATCATTTTCACCAACAAGCTGGAAATAAATTGATTTTGCCTTCCTCTTCACCCCTCCCTCTTCCCCCCCCCCCCCAAACTGCGCGCTCTGCCTGAATGTCTCGATTGACGAAATGGTGCCTTGTGCGACTCTAATGCTCTTTTCCTCATTAATCATCACTGTTTCTTTCGGCTCTCCATTAAGATCTGTCAAACGGAAAAATGAGGGCAGGTAAAAAAATTCCCTTTTTCTTTCCGCCCCTCACCTCAACTCTGCGTACCGCATATTCGCACATATTCACACACACTAACCTACAAACACATCACACAACACACAGCCCAAAACTTGCGCACGAACGCACGCCTACCAAAAAAAAAAAAAAAAAAAAGAAACCAATCTTGACTCCCTCCGCTTTTCAGCGAGCCATCTCACTCCCTTTCTTGCTCCTTTTTTTTTTTCTTTTTTTTTTTCCCACTTAATTTCTGACCAGCTCAAAAAGAAGCATATGGTACGAATGATGCGAATGTTATACGCACGAAAAGAACAGAAACGACTTTTAGTCTGGCACAGACTCTCGATCGCTCACCTTCATTACGCCATTCCACTCTATAGTCGCCATGGGCAACAGTCATAGCAGCGCCAGTAAAAGCAAAGCCATTGACAAGCAAATTAAAGTGCATCAGAAACGCCTGAACCGCGAGGTGAAAATCCTCTTGCTCGGTGAGTACATAGACAGTATACTCCACATCATGCAAGAAAGAAAACAGGAGGGACTTATGATTTCGTCATTTTATAAAAAAACAATGACATGAAATAGGTGCGGGAGACTCGGGCAAATCGACGGTGTTGAAACAGATGCGATTAATTCACGCCTCTGGTTTCTCAGTCGCCGAACGGGAAGCATTTCGGCTGGTGATCCTCGGCAACGTCTTATCAGCGATGCAATCATTACTGGAGTCCATGCAGGAGGTACAGCTTACACTTCATGATAACGCGAATTGGGTAAGTTTTCCTTTAAAACGTCCCTTCTATTTTCACGTGTTTTAAGCATTCAGACAAAATAAGGCATACATTTCGCTCTTCGAAAACCCCCCCATGATCAGCCAAGGCATGCCCTACCCTGCCGAATATCTCGGTCCTCTCAAGTCTCTCTGGGCAGACCAAGGCATTCAAGAGACTTTTGCTAAAGGCAACCAATTTGCCCTGAACGACAATGTTCAATAGTATGTATTGCACGCCATGATTGGAAAATAATTAACTCGCCTTCGCGTGTTTCGCGTTTCGTGTTTTACTTTAGCTTTTACAACGAACTGGATCGTATCTTTCAGCCCGATTATGTACCCACCGACCAAGATATCATCCAGTGCCGCATCAAAACCACCGGTATTGTTGAGACTACGTTTCGCAATGGACCGATCACTTATCGTATGTGTGATGTCGGCGGACAACGAAGTGAGCGCAAAAAATGGTAAGTATCCATCTCTGTTCACGATTGATTTGGCTTGTCCCAAATAGATGGTGTGTTCTAAATCTGGAACGACGCTTTTTTTTTTTTAATGTCATAGGATTCATTGCTTTGAAAACGTGGCATCAGTCCTTTTCGTCGTGGCAATCAGTGGCTATGACTGCTGTCTCGTGGAGGACCGTGATTCTAACCAGGTATATATTGAATTATGTTTCTGAGAGAAAAGGACAAGGCACTGACATGATGCGACGTGCATGTATCAGATGTACGAGGCCATGATGCTGTTTGACTCTATATGCAACTCGCCATGGTTCGTCAACACGTCCATGATTCTCTTCCTCAACAAAATGGATGTATTCCGGCGCAAGTTGCGTCGATCGCCCATCAAGGCCTACTTTCCGGATTACACCGGGCCGTCCAAGGATGTGGATCAGGTGGCCGACTATTTTTGCAAGCGATTCGAAAAGTTGAATCGCAGCGCAAAGAAACAGGTCTACGTGCATTACACAGTGGCGACCGACACGCAGCTTCTCAGCCACGTCATGAATTCGGTTTCGGATAGCATCCTGCATGAAAACCTCCAGACACTGTTGCTTTAAAGCACGTCATGAAGCGACACGCCATGTAAGCAGACGCCATGCCTACAACCGATTACAATACCCTCTCGTCTCTCTTTTTTCCTTTCTTTAATGCGCGTCGCCGAACGACAGATTATCAACTCTACACTATTTCGCACATACATCTAACACCTTTCCCCCCTCTACCCTAGTTCGCTCTAACCCGTTGTAATTATCATATTTACTGATCCTTCTAACTGTTGCCTTCTCTCCCCCACTGGAACCATAGACACATACATAATAGCATCATTTAACAAGTACACTTTCTCCCAAGCACACTATACAGATCCAATGCACCCCCCCACACACACACATGTTTCTTTTTTATACACAATGTAGTAGCAATATAGCACAACTTTTTTAATATGGCTTGAATTTCCGTGCCTGCTTGAGTTTCGCAATTTTTTCCTTGTCTTCTTCGAACTTTTTCCGCAGATCTTGCAATTCTAGAGCACAGTCAGTAACAGAGCAGGAGACAAGAGGATGATAGTATGTAAAAAGTAAGACAGTCACGAGCACACATACCTGTTTGTTTCTTTTCGCGGAACTGGAAGCGGTAGAAGTCCTTCAACTCGGACTTCTTCTTCTTGGGTAAAGCCTCTGGCTGCTCGGCAGCTAGAGGCGCCTTTTTACGAACCACGACCGTAAAACCATCGTCGTCCATTTGTTCTGCCTTGTCCTTGATGTCCCGCTCCCGCTCATACTCGTGTGTGTCGAATTTGGAGAAGCACGTCTCAACGTGTGCCCACAGGTCTGTCGGGCGGGAGACGTCGTATTTGTGGAGGTATCTTGCGAAGCCCAGGCGCTCCAGGCCGGCCTTGGACTTCTTGGAGGGTTTCCAGGAGCGGTGCGAGTCCGTCATGGTGAGAATCGAAGCGAGATCGTCTGCGGATTCAAACACGACATGGGCAGCCGATCCGCTGTGTAAAAGTCTGCGCAGGGGCGTGGGCACGGGCGAGTTTTGGTGCTGTTGTTCGACAAGGACATCTTGATACAAGACGCGCGTGATGCCCTGCGCGGGCCGAAACAGTTCTTCGAGATGGCTGTCGGTGGCATCGACGGGCAGATTCAGGACAAAAAGCGTGCGATCGGGCTCAAGACCTTTGGTGGGCGTGCGCATGACGTGCTGTCGGATATACAGGTAGTGACGTGTGCTGCCGCTGCCCACCATGACCGGTAGGATCTTGAAGCCGGAAAGCTCTTGGAGCTCGGTCTGCGATGCTTCGGTCCGTTGTCGCTTTGGCATAATGATAATAGCAGGAAATAATAATATTAGAGTTTGATGGAGAATCCAAAAAAAAAAAGAAAAAGTCGTAAAAATTCTCATTTTCCAACTAATGTTCCAATCTCAGACATATACTCTTACTGTACACACTTCTCCTCTTGGGCCGACAACGCCATGACCGTTTATCAGTCGAGGAAGCCAGAACCTTACATTAAAGCCACATGCGACTCTTGCCGCTCTGCTCTTGAATTCTTGCCGGAATCTGGCCTCAAGAACCAGAAAGTTGAGGTAGAATGCTGGAGTTGTCACAAGACCTGCAACTACGAACTCGATGCCAGCGGCACCGACCTCAAAGGCAGCAACACTAACAACAAAACTTCGAAATCAAGGTCACGCAAGAAAGGCACTGGTAAGCGCACCCATGGGATCCCTTGTTTGCTCGGGTACTGATATCACCTGGATACGACGCCAATGCAGACGAAAACCCGGTGTCGACCGAATACTACGATCTGCTGGGCATACCGACCACAGCGACTCAGGATGACATCAAAAAGGCGTACCGCAAAAAGGCTATTCGATACCATCCCGACAAAAACCCAAACGATCCTACCGCCGAGGAGCGGTTCAAGAAGATATCCGAGGCATACCAGATTTTGTCCGACCCGAAGCTGCGCAAGCATTACAACGAGTATGGCGAAGAGAACGGCGTGAAGCCAGACGGCGGCTTTGTCGATCCCGAAGAGTTCTTCCGCCAGTCGTTTGGCGGTGACCGCTTTGTCGACATCATTGGTGAGATCTCCATTGGCAAGGACATGCGCGAGGCGTTGGAGACGGCCGAGAACGAGAACGACGAGAGTCTCTCGCCTGAGGAGAAGGCCCAACGCGAGGCCGAAAAGGAAAAGGCGGACCAGGAGCGTGCCGAGGTCCGTGCCAAGCGCGTCGACGGCCTTGCCCAGAAACTGATCAACAAGCTCAGCCTGTACACGGAGATGGCCGACACCTCGCCTAGCTCTATTGCGGCCTTCACCAACATTGTCCAGATTGAAGCCGAGGACCTCAAGCACGAGAACTATGGCGTCGAGCTCTTGCACGCCATTGGCGGCACCTATACCATGAAGGCAAACCAGTATCTGGGCAAGAGCATCGCTTTTGGTTTGGGCGGCATGTACCACAGTGTGCGTGAGAAGGGCTACATCTTTAGCGAGACGGTCGGCACGCTGCGGACCGCACTCGATTTGCAGTCTAGCTTCAGCGAACTTCAGAAGGCCGAGGAGAAAGGACTGACGGAGGAGGAACGATCGAAGCTCGAAGAGGCAGCGGCTGCCAAGGGTCTCCAGGCCATCTGGCGCGGATCCAAGCTCGAGGTTGAGAGCGTCCTCCGCGACGTGTGCGACAAGGTGCTCGGCGATGAACAGGCAACGCGAGAGACTCGCCGTGCACGCGCGAACGCTCTCCGTATCATTGGCAATGTCTATACCAAGGTGCGCCCTGACGTGTCTCCCGACGACATCCCAATCGAGGAGCACCGTCATTCCACCTCGTCTTCCTCCCAGCGTGCTCAGTGAAGACGGACGTAGTTACCACACACACACATGCACATTTTTTCTGTCTTCTTCATTCCATGATATGGGGTTTGATGTTGGGTTGTCGGTGTGCCAAGTGAATCAGAGTTCTCTTTCCCTCCATATTTTTTCTGATTCACCTCTGTTATTTTTTCAAGCAAATTGTATCATATGATTATTCGTGTGCATTCTTTTGTGCATACGCATACTGTAATAAAGCGAGTCGTGTGCATCAGTCTAGAGAAGCATGTTACGGTGTTAGTGATAGACAGCAGTAAAAAAAAAAAGAGAAGTCGAATAATAATGACAACCCGTGACTTGATTTGATATAGTGCGCGTCTGTAGTTCTGCGGCATTCATCTCATCCCGCCACCCGCTCCTGCTCATATAGCTTTTTTTTCTTTCATTACACAACTCCAAATAAGACATCATGAGGTGCGATTGACGTGATGCGATCACTGCATTATATTGACATTCCTTGTTTGCCTTTTCTGTTATCATATATATTCAAATCTATAGCAAAGCCAAGGCCGAAATGTCAGAAGAGGAGCTCCGTCAGCAGGAGGAGATCGACTTCAACACTGGTCCGCTCTCTGTACTGCAGCAATCCGTAAAGAACAACAATCAGATCCTGATCAGTTGCCGAAACAACCATAAGATGCTTGCTCGTGTCAAGGCTTTTGATCGTCACTGCAACATGGTCCTAGAGAATGTCAAGGAGGTGAGCCATTCTTTTAATGGAATCCAGTCATATGCTGACAAGCACCTTTGCGCGTCTTTTTCTGCGTGTTAGATGTGGACGGAGACGCCACGAACTGGCAAAGGTGCCAAGGCCAAGCCTGTCAACAAAGATCGTTTTGTCAGCAAGATGTTTTTGCGTGGTGACTCGGTCGTGCTAGGTAAAATCCGTGCCGTATCTTTGATCCCTTTCTTCTCTCTAACTTGTCAACCCCTTAGTCCTCCGGAACACCGTCTAAAGTTCCACAAGACGATAAAGGAGAATGAGGAAAGAAAAAAAAAACTGGTTCAATGCAAGAAACATATATATATATCTACAACAGAAAGACAGCGGGAAATGTGATGGAGGTTGTAAGAACGGGAGGAGGGGGAATCAAGTCGAACCTATTCCTGGCTTGTCCATATAAACGCGGGATCTAGTGCGCTTTCCTGCGAAAGGTAACCTGCGCTCTTGCGTCGCTCAAGGTGACTGGCTGAGGGCGGTGAGCTGGGTGGCACATAACTATGCACTACGTTGGAGCTGGACATGGACAGCGGGTACGGAGGACGACGATAGGCTGGCGTGGATTGACTCTCAAGCAGCGCTGTGTCTTCCATAGGCGGTGACAACGCATGCATCGTGGATACCATGCTCGCTCCGCCTGGCTGGGACGCACGACGACTTTCGAGACTGATGCTCGCCAAACCCGTATCTTGCGTAGGCGGCGTCTTGCTCAGCGGGAGCTGGGGGCTCGTCGTTGCTTCCGGTCCCGATTGCTCTTGCAGTTGTTGAGACGGGGATGTTGCTTGAGCGCTCTCGCGAGAGCTACTGCGCCTCTGTTTCGATCGACGCTGGCTCTTGTTCGCCCGACTGCCTTTCCACAACTCAACTTCGAGCTGATAGTAATGTAATCCGGATGCGAGGCCATACGGATTCGACTCTGGCACAGCCGGGTCAGCGGTCGATTCAGTAATGGATGTGATACGCGCCACAATCCACTCGCGGGTGTTCATTTGTTCAGCCACTGTATCAGAAGGCTTGAGGAAATAGTGTGGTGCATTAATATTGAAGGCTGCCCATGGTTTGCCACTGGCGTTGCGGGTGGGTAGAAAGAGCGCCACATCCCCAACTTTGAAACTATCCAATCTCGATTAAGTTTGCATGTCTACCGCTCAACCCACACTGGCTTACTTTCGAAAAGCAATCTTCTCGCGTGCACTGCTGGCCGCCTTGGTATATTTTTCTATAGAAAATAAGCGTGAGTCCATCCATCCAAGTTCACTCTCCCGTTGTTTACCTTTTAGGTCATGGTATTCCTTCTGCCAACGACGCGTGAGTTCATGCGCGTCCTTGACCTTTTTCCGGACACGCTCCACAAACTTGCCCGCGTCAATCAAGTTGGCAGCCTGGAGCGCGTGGTTCCACGTCGCAGGATCTTCCTCGCTGAGCGTGATCTTGCGTGAAATCATACCTGCTTCCTCTTCGTCCACAGGTAGGTGAAGCGTCTTTGTAACTTGGTAGACCACACCCTTTCGGAAATCTTCAAGGCGCTCCGCCATCAAGCGCGCCATAGATCGCAACTCTGCACACTCTTCGTAGAGCACACTCAGGCCGTCCGTGCATTCCTTAAGCAAGTCTAGCAGCGACTTGGACTCTGGGTTCTCAGGCACGCAGTCAAAACTACCAAGCAAGTCCAACACGCCGACGCGGATATCCTCGCGCTCCTTGGTCATCTGTAGGGGTATATCAGCGCATGCACTGTTCAAATTGGTGCTGTTTTTCTTTGTTGCGACCACTTACAGTATCTAGAAGCTGCTGCTTCTCTCGCCACGAATTTTCCGCATTGGCCACCATCTCCCGAGCCTACATAATGCAATTGAGCGGCCATGATAACTAAATGGACAGAAAACTATCTACCTGTGCAAAGCGTCGCTTGATATCCTCGCGCGCTTGCTCGGTGTCTTGGTTTATCGACTCCAGCTACATAAAGCAATGAACAACGCTATCATTATCAATCAGCCTCAGCTTACCTTGGCATAATGCTCTTCTCGCTTTTTTATTGTGTCTTGTAAGGCTGCCTTCTCTTCTTGTGCCTGGGCCAGCTCCGCACGACTCTTTTGTTCCAGTTCCGCGATTTCTTTTTCATGCTCGATCCGAAGTCGCTCATTCTCCTGCTTTTCTTGTTCTAACCGTTTCTCCAGATCCTGCATCTGAGGTGGAAGAAGAAGATAGTGACATTAGTCCCACTTTCTTTCTCTATAAAGACTTGTCGGTTTACTTTGGATCGCCAGTCGTCTTCTACACCAGCCACGCGTATATCAGCAAGGTTGTCTTGTATCTGTACCTCCCGCAAAAACTGAAGTATTTTGCTCTGTCAGACACAATACTCGAAGGTAAGGATAGATACTTACGCTGCGCCTGTTCTCTTCATACGTTTGGCGCTCATCCTCAAGCAGCTGCTCTAATTCTTGGATTTGGAGTCGCATCTCTTCCTTCTCTTGTTCCAGTTTTTCCTTCATTATGCGCCACTATATACGGGGGAATGTGTCAGTATCGGGCCAGACGTCCCTATCATCCGGTCTCTACCTCTTCTTGCTCAGATGCCCAGTCCTGATTGATGCTTTCGAGCAGAGCGTTCTTTTTTCGCATTGCGTCTTTGAGTTGATCTACTTCCTGCATAGTCTCGGTGTAACGCCTTTCGACTTCCTCGTATCGCTTCTCAGTTGCCAAGAGTTTCTGCTCCAATATGTCTGCGTCTGGCTTTTCCCCTTCGTCCTCCAAAACAGAATAAGTCGAAGAGACACCCGATTCACCGCGGGGGCTCTGCGTTCGTTCACTCCCAAGGGGCAGTCGTCTTTGCTGAAGGGCCTTTTCCAACGAGCCGATGCGGGACTCGTAAGCTTTGACGCGCTCCTCAGCACGCGTGAGGGCTTTCGTCTTTTGCTGGAGTTCGACTTCCGAGACGCGCGAATAGGTGAGGTTGTTACTAGAGGGACGCACAATGCCGTCGCCACCACCAAAGACTATAAGCGCAGTCAGCCATGGGACGTGACATTGACTTTCCGACTTACAGGCGCCCTCGAGTGCGGACAAAAAGTCAGAACGCAGGCTGTCCATCTGCTTATTCATATTATTCAGCAAATCGATAAACTTGTCCCCGCTCAAATCGGATTCTCTTTGTTGCTGTTGTTGTGTTGTCAAGAGACGCGATGCGCTAGAACGTTGGTGAGCAGACTTGTGCGAAACGTACAGAATACATACCCTGATTGGGTTGGGCTGGATAGGCGCTGGAGACTATTGCCGGCCACGCGCCGGCTTGGACTGTCACCTGTCCCTGCAAAACGTGGTCTTTTGCCTGAGCTGTATTGCTGCGCCAACAGCTTGATGAATTCTGATGATAAAACAGAAGGAACGTGGTTAGAAATCGATAGATAAAGAGCCTTTAACAGACTCACCAACAACTGCCGATCGATCAATATCCATGTTTTGTGTAGGTTCCGTTGTTGCAGACACTTCACATAGCGCGGCAGAAACGTCCATGTCTAATTGTTTTCGTTAGTTCGATTTCTCTGGTCAAATTTGTCTAACCTTTCAGTTTGAACGGAAGGAGAGAGATTATATTGCGCATAAAAAGATCCCTGCGATCCTGTTCTTTGAGGCGTAGACTTGCGAGGAGTTCAGCAAGTGTGGCGGCATTTTCCATAAGGATCTAGTATATTGAGTTACGCTTTTAAGGTCCCCCCCCATATGTATGTATACTTAAACTTACGGTAGAGTATTCTTTTCGTCGTACAATCTCAATGAGCAGCGTTCCCTGGAGAAAGCAGTGAGTGAGTAACATAGAGCCCCAAAGACGAAAAAAGAAAACCAAGCACGTACATAAGCATAGAGCGCTTGATGGGGTATCTCTAAGCTCTGAGCAGCCTGCGTTTCCTTGAAGTCTGAGAGCTCTTTATTAGCACTGTCTAAACGTGGGGTGATGCCAGCAATCTCGCTTTGGAGGTGAGAGACGACGCTCATGTTGGCGATAAAATGCTCAATGCTGCGCCGCTTGGTGCGCGCGAGCTCAACCACTCTGGAGCGCACATTGCCTTCGTAATTGGTCAGCTTGGATATATAGTCGGCAAGGTGGATGTCAGCGAGATGGGTGAGGGCCTCAAAGATCTTTTTGGCGTGGGAGAGGAGGGTGGGTGATATGCCATCAGACAAAAAGTCGGGTGTGGAGGAGGCCCCAACGAGCGACTGGATGGAGCTCGCGCCGAGATCAGAAGGGCGTACCTGGAGGACTTCGGCGATCTTGTGGTAGACGCGGTCCCGATCGCGCTTGATCTTATCCCGAAAGAAGCGTGCCTTCCCTTGGATCTCGCGAATGTCTACTACAGCCGTGTCCAGAGTCTGAAGGTCCAGGCTGTCTGCGATGCGCTTCTCCAGGCTTCGTTCGCATTCTTGCAAATCAAGTGCCACCGAGTTGAGCTCACGCACTGATGCCCTCAGGTGCTGGCATATATCGGCAGTATCCTGCTTGGCGCGCAAAATACTGACTTGGTCTACGAAATCAATCAACGACTTCTTGGCGGCTTCGGGGTCGACTTGGATGTGCTGGTATACGGAAGGGTGAATACTGACGTTGCGCAAGATGACAAGATCGAGATCCACAGCGTCGACAAGAGAAGAATAGAGTGCGATGTCTTTGTCAGCCAGAAGACAGAATGAACGGATACCGTCGCCGACCGCGTAGTTGTGTGATTCGAGGTTGGTCATAGCCACATTGAGGGCCATGCTCTGTGCCTTCTGTTCTTCGACGATAGCCCTTGCTAAGTTGGTGTGCGCATTGATAGCATTGTTGAGAGCCTACTCTGATCAGTATACCTGGGCATACCGATGAGCACGGTTAATATGCCTACCTGGCTATGTGCATCAAACAGGCCAAACAGATGGAGAAAGGTGTCGCATAAGCTAAGGATATCGTCTTTATGGATATCCTTGGCATCCCTGATCGTATTAAGAGCGGTTTGTACTACGTTATCTTGTGAGATGATGCGGCTCTTTCCCTCGTTTCTCCAGCCTCACACGTACCATCGAGAGAAGCAACCCTCGGTTCGAGCACAGGCGTCTCGACGTCTAGTAAAGTAGAGATTTCCTCTTCTGAAGCGCCTAAATAGTGCCGGTCGTAGAGAAATACAAGATATTCGTCCTAAACGAGACTCAGATACGGCTGTGCTTGGTGCTTCGTTGACTTGACAACTTACTTGACCCTCGGCCGAGACAACAGTGGCAACTTGGTCTGGACGCACCTGTGTGCCGAAACTTGTCATCAATATTTGACAATCCGCTGGCACACCCGTACAATTTTCGAGCTCATGCTTTAATTGCTCTAGCCTGCATAAAAAGAATCAGAGATCGCCACACTGGAGAATGAGCGAAGGACTCGCTGCTGCGGCACAAAGATAAACCAAGATACTTGCGTGTCTATAGGAGTTTTCCGCCATTCGACTTGTTGGCCTGTTTCAGCCCGATAGATTTTCATTACGAAAGGCCGAATTCAAAGAATGGCTAATTAGAGTATATAAAGTAGAAGTATAAAGCCGTTCAAGGTGGAAGGAAGAAATAAAACGAAGTGTGGTTGGTTGCGGCTGACAACCTCAGAAATGCATGACTGCCGGAGTTTCAACGGCTGACAGACGTGATGATGTCTATGATACAAATGTATACGGTGAGCTCCCTGTCTCTTTTGTTAATGAGCTGACTTGATTCCTATCTCGAACGAGTATAGATCTATATATATCTGTATATTATAGCTAGCCTACGAGATCTCGCTCCGAAATAAGTTCTTGTGGACTACACTTCACTTCTTTTACGACCTAAGCGCCCGGAGCCAGGGTCGTTAACGCGCGCTCACTGCGCGCTTCCTCCGACTCACCTAAGCTGAGTGCACGTTTGAGTTACAGTGACACATTATTTAGTTGCAAAACACTTACCGGTGGCCGAGGAGCAAACATTTGGCGCAGGGGCGATGTCTATGAGGTCTTTAACGGTGGTTCCGACCACCGACCGCCTAGGCTAGAGGGTCGCAAGCAGGAAAAAAGGAGGAAGGGAGAAGAAGCGGAGAGGAAGAAGAGCAAATAAGTAGCGAGGAAGGCGCGGAACTGAAACGTGTGTTAATATCTCATATCCAATGCATAGACCTGGATCTGTTTCGCTTACAGGGAGAGGAAAAAACGAAAAAAAAGCCTCTGGTGTGAGGGGAGCAAGCGGAAAGAAGGCAGGAGGAGAAGCGAGGAAGAAACTTCGAGCTGAGTATACATCAGAAGAAGATTAATGATGTCTAAGGTCATTCACCCTTGACGCGACAACTTACTTTTCATGCACACCGGTGCAGATGGGGCAGGCAACCGGTGGCAGAGGGACTTGGGGGGTCGCAGTGGTCTACGTTACGCTTATTAGTTTATACTTGTAACCCGAATCCTTTCGTATGTACTTGCCAGCAGGAAGATTAAAACAAAGTGAAGATTTTATGAGAAGAAAACGCGTCAATCGATATTCATGCAAGAACACGCCCCGGACGCACCAATGTTTAAGGATAAGTAGAAGATAAGGACCTGACAGGGATTGGCGTCGAACTTACTTTCCAAGTTTCATAGGTTCCATTGGCTAACCAAGCTATCATGCAATCCACGTTTTACCAATGGGAAAAAGAGCGTAAAGATAAGGACCCTGACAGAGATTGACGTCAACCGCTTTTGCGGGTTTCAAAGAATCCATTGGCCTGTTTTTCCGTCACGCGGCTCACGTTCACCGATGGGGAACAGAACCCTTATGGAAAGGGTATTGATGCCATATGTGTTCCGCGGAAGTGGTGTTTGACAGCGGGATCCTTTTATATTTTATTTCGATCTCGTTAAACGCCCTGGATAATACCAGTCAAGTCATTAGCTAAACTGTATTATAGTATAGAGTATAAAGCAGAATAGACATTCTTTATTATCTTAGCAGCATCAGCAGGCATTGTCGATGATGCGGAGACGTCAAAGCAAAGAAGATAACAGTTGAGATACAGAAGTCGATCGCATAGTGGGACGGACGGGATTACGACAGAACGGTCAGTCAGTCGTAGTATATGCGTTGGAGGCCGAGGATAAGACCGCGGCAGACGGCACATTCTCGCAACTTGCTAACGCATTCACGACAGTAGCAGGAATGGAAACACGGAATAATGGCAACTTCGGTGGAACGGTGCTGGCAGATGCAACATTTGATATTGAAAGCAGACAGGCTTTTTCTTTCCTGCACCAGACTGCGCAAATGCTGATGTTCCTGGAGAGTTGAGCTCATCCTAATATCGAGCTGCACAATGTCACGCTGGACCGTCCGCCGCTGATCGTCTTCGTTTTGCGACAACTGCACCAAGTGCTCGTAATCATTCTGGACGATGCGCGCGGCAATCTGGGCTCGCTTAGTGCGTGTTTCTTGTTCGTGGAGGCGCGAGTGCTGGTGGTCGACCTGGAGCTACAGGCGCTGGAAGTCAGCCTGACTTTCACCCATCGCAGACGAGCGCTTCATCATGTCCTGTGTGCTCAAGGCCAAGGTGTCGATCTCGAGCTGTACGTCTTGAAGTTTCTTGAGGAGCGACTCGCTCGCACCCTCAAACTGATTGTGGACGTCTTGGCCCTTCCGCAAGTCGGCCAGGGCCTGCCGGGTGTGCGGATAACCCAGGATCTCGTCCTCCGGGCCCAAGTCTTGGTCGCTTGGGACGCACTGTTCCCGGGATACGTCTGGATCCGATGTAGGTGAGGGCGAAGGTGGAAGCGCGAGAGGCGGGATGAAAGCCTGAGAGGGGGAGAAGGGCAAGGAAGCAGCGACGCCGCATGAAGAAGAGGCGGAGGAAGATGCAAAGGCGGCGGTGGCATCTGATGATAGGCGAGTGTGCTTATCGTGGGGATCAGGGCTCCTGTCACTGTTAGTGTCGCTGTCATTATCACTGTTGGGAGCGATATGGGACGCGGCAGACGCGGGTATCTCTGGGAAAGGTGGGTCGTCCACGCTGGCTGTAGTAGTACGGATAGCAGGACGAAGGGAGGAGTCACTAGCGGCTTTTTCCTGGATATGGTGCATGCGATAGAAGTGAGGAAGGTAGCGGGCGCGCTGAAATGGCACTTGCTCGGCGCGTACTTTGTAGCTGCATTTGGGACGCGCGCCAGGTGTCTTCACGTTGGGACAGCGGAAGGTCAGCGCGTCAGAATAAGTGTCTGGTTCGGACAGAGCCATTGGCAGCCCACAAAAGCATTTGGTGACCGGAGGCGTGCGCTTCTCGTACGTGTTCGTATGCCCAGCAGAGCACAAGCGGCGAAGTTGAAGTAGGGACACACACTGAGCTCTGGATCCTGCTCGTCAATATCCACTCCTTGCTGCAGTTGGTGGCGAAACTGATCGCTCACTTCTTTGTGAGTGTGGAACCCGCAGATCATACCGGAGAATCGCATACCTGCAGGAAAAGCAGCAGTGTTCGTAAAGTGACAATCGTAGATGGTTCCGAGCACGTCGTCTTGTGTTTCGTAGGCGGCTCTGCCGCAAAAGCAAACGGGCGGATCCCGCAAAGCTTGGAGTTTCTTTGAAATGGAGCATTCTGCAGAAGACGCCCCCCTTTCACTCTCTGTCTGCATCAATCTTTGTCTTTGGACGAGCTCGGATTGTCGTCGTCATCGTCGTCGTCGTCACTGAACCAGGCAATCACTTGCTCATGTTGGGCCTGCTGCTCTTCTGAGCTTCTCGTATTGGCCTGCCAATTCACATCGACATCGGCGTCGACTTCCACGCCCTGTCTACCTTGGCTTGTACGGCCTGAAGTGCGAGTCCCTCGCGAGTCGCGTGCTTTTGTCATTCGCAACTTGGATTGTGTGAAAGAGAATATCGGATTGAGGGGTTGCAAAATCACAAAAATATAGCAAACTGAAATCAGTGAACACTGCAATCACTGATGTTTGAAAGTGAAACAAAAAGAGTATATGAAGATACTAAATCAAAGTTGATGGGTTAAACTAGCTTATGACACGTTTCGCTTCGTCCAGTCGTGAACCTTCGCCTTATGTTCCGGGTATGAGTGAGCCCCTTCGCCTGCGGCTTCGGGTCATCACAGCCTCCACTTAATCTTCAATCACTCTAGTCCGCTCCCACCGCTAGTTGTGGCCAGGCCCTATACGCCCGCTTACGCTTCGCGTGTGTGGGGAAAACTTTATAAAAATGATCATCCTTGCTATGGGCTTTTCCACCTTCAGCCTGACCATACTGGGATTAAGCGGTATAGCTTGATAAGCTTGTTCGGCTTTTTCCCCCATTAATAGTAGAAGAGCTACATTGCTCAATTATTGACAAAATCGGGTCACTCGATAGTCGGGACCACCGTTGAAAATCCCTCAATGATAACGCCACTGTGCCAAATGCCAACTTCCCGGCCACCGGTAAGTGTTCTGCAACTGGGTAATGAGGATCAAAGTGCAGGCGAGCCGGCTGCATCGTGCCCGGAGCGCTCGTCAACGACCCGGCCTCGGCCGCTTACGCATGCAGAAAAATGTAAATAGCAGTCCACGAAAACCATAGGCTAGTTACATTAAATAAACATCATCCTTGACAGGGTGATGGAAGTTTATATTTGGGATTTTCAAGTGTATATTTACAAAATCGCTTTAGAGGCGGATAGTCTAATCGAAGATGGGGAGGTCGACACCGTAGGCGGGCTCCATGGTGTCGTTGAAACGGAGGCCAGCATCAAGAGCCTCGATGGCCTTGAAGTCCTCCTCATCGAGTTGCCAGCCAAAGACGTCAATGTTGGCAGCCATGCGGCCGGGGTTGAGCGACTTGGGGATGACGGCGATCTTGCGCTGCACAGACCAGCGGAGAAGAACCTGGCCGGGAGCCTTGCCGTGCTTCTCGGCGATCTTCTTGATGACCTCGTGGTCCATAAGAGGGGGAGCGTTCTGAGCGGTGTTGGTCATCTCGAGGTAAGAGATGGGACCAAAAGAGGAGTAGGCCATGATGGCAATGCCCTGCTGCTGGACCCAGTCGACCAGACGCTTCTGCTGGAGGTAGGGGTGGTGCTCAACTGTAGACAAACACTTTTGTAAGTCACATGTTGCTCCTTTGAATCTTTTTCACTTACTCTGAAGAACCTGGGGCTGGATCTTGCAGTAGACCAAAAGATCCAAGAGGGTCTGGACGTTGTAGTTGGAGACACCAATGTTCTTGGCAAGGCCGGCCTCGCAGATCTTCTCAACCTCGCGCCAGCAGTCTTGGAGGGACGAGCCACGCTCATACTGGTACTTGGCCTCACCAGGCTTGATCCAGCCGGGCGGGGGGTACGTGGTGTTGACATCGGTGTACAAGCAGGGAACGGGGAAATGGATCAGGTACAGATCAACATAGTCGACGCGGAGGTCCTTGAGCTGCTTGTCAAAAGCAGCACGGACGTTGTCCTTGTGGTGGTAAGTGTTCCACAACTTGGTGACGACTGGAAACAGAGTAAAACTGAAATGAGCATGACGCGTCCAGTTCTACGTCTCATAACTTACTGAAAAGGTCCTCGCGCTTGACGATTCCCTCGTTGATGGCCTTGTGGATACCATCACCGACTTCTTTCTCGTTGCCATAGATTTGGGCGCCGTCAATCATTCTGTAGCCGGCCTTGATGGCGTTGTAAATGGTCTCCTCACAATCCTTGGTGTCAATCTTCCAGCAGCCAAAGCCGGCAAGGGGCATCTTGTCGCCGGTGCGGTTGAGGGTAACGTACTCCTGGGGGGCCATTGTTGTATATCAAAAGATAGAAAGCTGCAGAAAACACGAACCCCAATCCATCGTTTTTATAGCTGCTTTCGGAGTCCCGTCAGGTCCCGACCGCGCTAAAACTTCCGCCCCAGTTTATCCACTACGCAAATGAACCTTCTTTTTTCTTTCCATCATGGAGTTTCTGTCTATCATACCCTTAACAAATTTTCTCTCGAGGAATATTTGGAATGTGTTTCTTGAAATTTCATCATGGTCCTGGACTTACTATCACTGTAATTTCATATCTCGTCTCATAACGTATCTCACTGCATCAGGACCACATTGGGTGAGATTTCTTGTGTGACCCTGGTAAGTCTTATTTTGGAAAAATGCCCGGTACAGCGACGTGAGTTGCATCATTGAATGACGCGGATTCGTTGTGACCTGTTGCACGTCACAATAAAAATTCCCGTTCACTGTGTACAGTGTGGCTCTTTGGGGATAGGAGATGTTTGACTTGGTCCAGCGGCAGGTGAAGTCTCATATCATCTGCGGGGAAGGGACGAAAAAGTGGGTTAGAGCGCTTACGTAAAAATGGGTTATGGGATTAACCTTCAAGCAAGATTCTCCCGCTCGAGCACGATCATGATTGGTCCACTGTATCAACTTAAATATGATCTGTTACAGTTTACTTATGTTGCTGCGGCAGCTTTAGTGATTTGAGACTCCAAGACGCTAGTCCAGGTCCTCGCACCTTTTTTTTTCAAAATTTCTCCGGGAAGAAGAGTGAGCGATGTTTCTTGGCTTCTTTAGCCATAAAGAGTGTTCTTCGTATCAGACTCGACTGTAGTGTCACGCGAAGAGCTCATGTGCACGGAAAAATAGTAAGATGTCGCGACGGAAATGGGAGTTATATTGCCAACTAGCAGAAAGGTGGAGGAGACGTAGTGTCTGAGTAAGCTAATTAGCTTTTGTTATGGACCCAGCATTGCCTCATTTGGGCGGTGCAACTCCACTTCGCAGGCAAATCTCCGGGACAACGGGCTTTTTTCTCATTTGCTGCCTGTCAGTGTTCTATTGCGGTCCCGATGTCATAAGGGTGTGTCTCTCACAGAGTATAGATATAAATGTAACCGGTATGGATTTCTCGGATACTGTGTATGCAGCGAACTTCATGCATGGCCCTGGGTGGAAACAATTTAGGAAATTTGTGTCCTCTCGCAAAAAACAAAGTGAATGAAAATTCAACATATCCAATGACCCGCGGCTTTGCCCCTTAGGGCACAGACAATCTACAGCGAAAAGGGCCGGAACGACAGCGGAATCGCTTGCCTTTCTCGTATAAACTTCGACAGTGATACTTGATGATTTTTTAGCGTGAGGTTATGAATAGTAGATCGGGAAATTACTGTATCAAGTGATACAAGTGCATAGACAAAAGCCTACGCTTGTACTGACAGGGTGTCAGCTGCCGTCCTGAAACGGAAATGATCTTAGAAAAGCCTACATAGTGCAGCCTGCGACTGAAAGAAAATGCCTTGTAAGACTACAGCAGTCAAATACGTATAATGATAGATGAATATGTGTTGACGACGAGGTAACCCATTTGTTTTGCAACGCGTTCCTTATCACTCAATCCTCTGGTCATTACACCTATGTGTGTTCTATGTATATGCGTTAAGTCATGTCGTCAAAGTTTCCATATTTAAAGAAGTCGATTTGAAGCTTATGCAACTACAGTAGTAGAAAAAAGAATACTGTCAGCCCACCCCACAAAATATGGAACTGTGCAATGAAGTTGATGTGGAAAAGAAAGTCAGCTGCCGTTGTAATAAATGGTTAATCAAGGGTCATCATGTCTTCAGGCGACCCATAAAAGCACCGAACTGACTGATGGAATGGCTGAATTCGGACTGTCATAAGCACCGCACGAGCATTGAACATGTAGATACATATACTTGGACCACATCAAGAGTATTTCTGGACCGCCTCCTGTATTTGATGCCAAATAAGTATGGTACTGAGCAAAACGGCTACGTAGTAACGGACGTCAAAGAGCGTTATCGGACGGATATTCATAGTATCAAAGAGATACTGCTTGCTCAATGGAATTTAGAGACTATGTACAAAAAGAAAAAACAGCGATTTCAAGTTTTATGTCCATAATGTTGTGTTGATTATAAAAAGTAGTCTGGCAGCGGTTTTTTGACCGCAAACCCTCGGTTATCCTATAAAATACTGTTAGTATGACTCAGTTAAATCTCTAGTCCCGCCTTACTTGTGGTGCAGCTTCAAAAATCTTGTAATCTCGGTTGAGCTGATCATCCAGCTTTAATATAGCAGCAATATTACCACATCTATGAACACATCAGCTTGGATTCCATTTATTTGAGAACGAGATTACCTGTAGCAGTAATTGGGTGCCGACCAGACGGTAACAATGGTATTGTCGAACATGAGCTTGTACCCTTCCATAACGAGCTGATGGGCTCTCGCGATAAGTTCAAGGTTATTTGTATGCAAAAACTATACAAGAGAGAATCAGTCTAATGAAAGACGTATATAGCATAAACTTACGCTTTGGACTACGTCGCCGCCAAACAGGTATCCAGCACCACGCGGACTATAACCCCAGCCTTCGATATCTGGTTTCCTAAATGGTGAATACTGTGTGTGCGTGTATCATAGCTCAAAGTTACCATCTGGATCAGACCATAACAGGTCACACATGGCCCCATCGTGGGGCACCTCTTGTTTCCGGTCAATTGTCCGGATCTAAAGAAAAAAAAAAAAGGAACTCACATGAGAAAATAAACTCACGGAGGATATACAAAACTATCTCTCACCTGATCCAGCGTGTTTATACTTGGTGACAAACCACCATGTACACAGAAGATCTTGTTGTCGATGATGGCGCTGAGACTCAGATAATCGAATACTTCGCAGCATGCCCGCCACACGTCGGCTGAGCCAAACTTGCGTACACATTCCTCATAAAAGCCGTAGACCTGGGTAATCTGCCGGCTCTCGTGGTTGCCGCGGATAAGTGTGATGCGGTCGGGGTACCGCACCTTGAGTGCTAACAATAGTAGAAAAGTTTCGACCGAGTAGAAGCCGCGATCGACAAAATCACCTATGCCAGGCAGGATCAAAGGGAAGATTATTAATGGATGGTTATTGTTGACGAAGTTAGTTTTGTGTACCCATAAAGAGGTAGTTCGTATCAGGACATTCTCCACCCACACGGAAGAGCTCTTTGAGATCGTGAAATTGACCTGGTGGAAGATAATTGCGCAAGATTGTTCAGTAAAGGACTTTCGAAATTAGACCATGGTTCGTTTACCGTGAATGTCACCGCAGATCTAGAAAGAAATACGAGCGTTCAATTCAACTAAATACTGTGCTTCAAACTAGACGACATACTGTGACGGGAGCGTCGACTCGCTGGACATTGCTCTCTTCGGCCAAGATCTCTCTGGCCTTTCTGCACAGCTCCTTGACTTCTTGTTCAGAGATTATCTCGCCTCGTCGCAGTTGGTCGAGTTGTCTTTTACAACCGTTGATGGCGTCACAATCAGCAAAATGAAGTAAGAGATTTCAGAGAGATCGCGGTCTACCTATCGAGTTGGCCCATAATCTCTGTGTCAGACACTCAGTGGTAATAGTCGTCGAGAAGTGTACGCGGCAAAGAGGTTGCACTTTTTATTAAGGCTATTTTGATTCCGACACCGTATCCCATTTCCTCCTCTTCTTCTTCCTCCTCTTTTTCGTTGTCCTGCGCCAAGTTCTATATGCGTTTGGCGCCTGATTACACCTACTGGGCAGGAGAAGAAGAGAGCGATCCGCACTACTACGGCTCTTCTCTAACACCGCCTTTCCTTGAGGGTCTGGGCGACTCAGACCAGGACGACTCGGACGAAGAAAACGAGATCGAGATCGATGAAGAGCAGCAGCGGGATCTCCTCAGGTTTGATGAGCCAGCCCGCTTGCCTGCGTGGGCGAAACTGCCCACAAGCGATAGAGGCTTGGAAATACAGGTGACTCTTGAATACTGACAACTGGAGCGCTCATTGACTCGTGCCATGGAAAGCGAGATTTGATAGTTCAACTGCGATCGCAAGGGCAAGATCTCAACCTGACGGACGAGCAGATCGTCGCAGCGCAAAAGATTATCTTAAACTACTGGGACACCTTAGTACTGACCGAAGCGCGGAGAACTGTTGCTGAGTCGTCTGTTTGTCTCCTCTACACCATGTACATGGATACGCGACCGAACTGGCTGTTGTCGGACTGGGCAGAGCGCGTCAACGTAGACACAGACAATCTCCAAGCGGCGTACACTGCCTTTGACAAGACAGGTGTGCGCCAGGCCGCTCTCTTAACCAGGCAGAGCACAACCCAGGTGCGCATGGAGGACAACCTACCAACCCTGTGGTTCCGTGTTCGTGTGCCTCTGCGGACCGCCTTACCCCAGAGCGCCGACATCACTTTTGATGATGTGCAGCCTTGCGCAGAGCATATCATTGAACTCATGGACAAGATTACCCTCCTTGGAGCCAAGCACAGACGGCCTTTGATATTTGCTGCCATTTTGCTCTCTATGCAGGCTTACTTTGCGAAGCGTGACAAGGAAAACAAGCCTCCCACGTTTCATAGAAGACAATGGGTCATCATTGAGTACAGTCTTGGGTACTATCACGTGCTGCATCAGGTGCATAGAAGCATTCGATTTATCCTATACCGTCTGGCCTTAAAGGTGTCCTGGAAGGCGCGCTCATTACGATCCTCGAGCGATGTCCTCTTCGACCTCGACTCTCTGTTGAAGATCGAACTTGCCCGTTACAGCACCATCAGCGATGTTCAATCTGATACTACCGTCAAGATAGCATCAGACTATCTAAGAGGCGTCTTGGAGCAAGCAGATAGACGTACACAGGATATGCGAGCTGCACATGAAATGATGGCATCAAATGGCGACTACATGCAACTGGAGCCTTCGGCGCGGATGATATATTTTTTGCTGGCCAAAAACATACATGAGATGGACATCCTGCATTTATCGCCGAAAAGAATTGTGGAAGCTGTCAATGTGCTTTACCTCGGAGAGCAGAGCGACGGTGAACCTGAGGAAGTTGATGGATCTTAAATCAGTATAGACTGCATTACACATTATCGAGGATATAAATAAACTGAACATATACCCATGGTAGGTTACACTACGCAGATATCCAACCTATCGTCCTTCGGCAAAAACTAACCTATCAAGATTCATTCTAAAGTCAGTTGTCGTTCGATTGGAGTGCACTTTCTGCATACCTGCGGCAGATCCGGGCTCGTTATTGTGCGCGCAAGCGGCAGACCGTCATTACATCCAACTAATTGCTCGGGGTGCCGTCTAATTCCCACTGTTAAACCCATGTGTCAGGATATTCATTCAATGTGAATCACATACCATGATAGATATGTTTAGAATTGAAATTATTACGGCTTCTACCGCAGGCTAGGCCAGGAGAGGAGGCCAAAGAGAGGGAGGCCAAAGAGGGAAGCCAAATTGAATGGAAAGGAAAAGGAGCAGACCTGACATGCAATAAATGTATGCTGACATGTTTCAGTTTCTCCTGTAGTTCATTTCACTTACGGACAGAGGAAAAAGCAGAAAAAAAAAATCTTTGGGAGGAGATGAGCAAGCGGACGAGAGGAAGATAGACGCAAACGAGGGAGAGGACGGGAGAAGAAAACGCAATACAACAAGCTACGTATACGTTGGAACAATGTTAGATATATCCAATGTATTGTATTTTTGACGCGACAACTTACTATCGTGCACATCGGCGCACGGACGAGCGACCGGTGACAGAGGGACATGAGGGGAACTCATGTCGTCTATGTTGCTTCTATTAGTTTATAACCATAGTCCTATGTACTTGCCGAAAAAAAAAAGACTTAATGAAGGACAAAGAAAAGAATAAGAAAATCATGTGTGGGAGAAAACAGAGCTCTTTTGATGAGACAGACTCTCGGCGTTGACTTCCATGCGATTACATGAAACGCGTCTGCTTAATGGGAAAAAATAATGCAGGAGAAAGAGACCCTAATAGATATTGTATATCAGGTATTTTTCGCGTTTCAAAGGTCTCATTGGCTTACTTCGCTATTACACGGTCCCGTTTACCGTTGGGTAACAGAGTCCTTGTGAAAAGAACATTGATATCATATGTGTTCCGCGGAAGACATGTCAGACATCAGGAATCTTATCTGCATTCGCTATGTCTTAGAGCTCTCGCAAAATCAAGGGGTATGAAGAATACCACAGCCGAGTCATCATATGGTATGATATAGTCATACAATATACGTCAGCTAAAAGGAGCCACGTATACCTTTGGCAAACAAGTGCATAGGTTAGGCTTTTCATATCATGCTGGAACATATAAAAATCTCGCATTGGCCGTAGGTGTATGATATGATTTCATAGACAACCAGCTTCACGATCGCTTTGTTGCGGTCATTCGTGCCCCTCCAAACTACGCTTTTTTATGTCTGAGCTTCTTCGCTTACGGCTATGGGGCATCACGACTTGCACTTGTTCGCATCACTCCTGTCCGAGTCGAAGGCTAGCTAGGGCCAAGACTTCAGACCCCTTTACTCGGTGCTCCGCCCCTAGTCGCCTACAGGGACATTGAGTGAAAATCATGTTGCAAGGTTTTCCTTTATGTGTATGCAGATATACATACCGTATACAGTATGTAGATAGTGAATACATGCAACCTGTTTGTCATTAGCGGGATGATGTGTATGATGGTATATGTGGAGGACGATATCAGAAGAAGCACGTCACTGCCAATTTCCTGAAGGGTTTTGCCTGTTTTTCCTATGATTTTCGGATTGAAGTCTTCGATACTGTATTTTTGAAGATAGTAGATATATAGAAGAAGTAGAAGTAGAGGTAGAAGCAGAATTACTAAAAAAAAGCACATTTATCACAAAGAAGTTTTATGTTACTGGTAAATATGACGGATGATGGGAATGCTGAGCGGTAAATAAACAAAGATGCAGGAATGAGAAATGGTAATAAAAAGGGTTAGACGACGTTCAGTAAGCTGTTTGCTCAAGGCGTGGTTTCCTCGTTGTCATTAATGATGTCTGGTGATGCGGATGCTTCACGCGCTGGTGAGTGACGCGTAGGTTTCCAAGTACCATTATTGATCATTTCTTCGTCTATGGCACGCTGTTTGTCTAAATCAATGTAGCGCATGGCTAAGTTACGCTGTTCGTCTGTGATATCGCGGATACGATCCGTTTCCTTGATGCAGGATGTCTCAAACTGCCAGTCCTCGCCCTCAGCATAATGAGTAAAAGTGAGATAGCGTCCAGGCCATTTGTTTTTATCGCGCAAGAGGCCTCCGTTCCACCAAAGTGGTTGCTTGTCGACACCTAAATGGAGTTGATTACCACAGACGGTATCTTCCGCACCACCGTCGCCCAGCCCGCCAATGACGGCACCATAGGAGCGCAGAAAAGCATAGGGCGTCTGCATCATCTCGAAGCCTATCCAGAAAGACTGCGTATACAAAGACTTCGGGTGAGCCACAGCCAAGGGATTTTTAATCCTGCTCCATACCTCCTTGTCACCATGGACATGTTTATATGTCACCAAGTCACGTTCGTGATGGTCATTCATCTTGCAGATCGCCAAAAGTCCAAGGAGAGTACGCCGCTTGTTGATCACAACAACCCCTGACTCTTGTTCGTGAGCAGACGTATACTTCCACCAACGGGACTTCTCAACGAGAGAGCTACGCGTCGGCAAAAAGGAAGATAGCCAATCGCGACCGACACGCCAGTTGGCAAAAAGTGTGCGGTCATAAAAGAAGAGAGCGCCTGTCTTGCGATAGCCTGCATCGTCAAATAGGATTTCAGGACGTTTGAAAAAGAAGGCATCGGCGTCCATCAAAAGCACTTCAGAGAAGCTGCTGGCCAAGATAGAGTACGGCTTCAGGGCCCAGCCTCCAAAACGCGTATAATCGTCGTTGATGGAGTCAACCACGGCCCGTGTTCTAACGTTGGTAAATTCGGTTTCAAGATAACGGCGACGTTCGGGAGTAAGGTCATTTTCCCGGATATAAAAAACCTCAATAGGCAGCTCGGATTTGAGGATTTCACGAATGGCACGGATGGTTGTCGCAGCGTATTGAAACTGGTGGTTGCCAATGCAGATGACGATACCCCGTCCTCGAGTGGATTTGTTGATATCAAAGGCATTATCCCAGTTGGGTTTCAACCATGGGTACAGGGTGCGCTCGAGGCGCACGAACAGGTCCCAGGAATCTTTGTGATCCGGGTGTGTGGTAACATCGATATCACCTGCAGCAATAAGTGGATCAAAGTATTGGAACAGGGCCTTGAAGACACGCTGTTGGAAAGTCATGTACTTGAAGTCAGGAACATTCTCGGGATAGGTCAACAGGTCGGCTTGCAGTGATTGACCTAAGGCTGTTCGTAGCATGGCCTTGTCTTCGTCTAAATAAACTATGAGTAAGTTTTTCCTTTCTTGTTGAACCATTGATGTACCTGTCCACGGTTTCACTGGCACAGGAACAGCAATATTGTGAGTGAAAGCGAGGTGATTCATCCCTTCGTCTGAAGCCGTAACAACTTTTGCGTATATAACAGAGTCAGTCGCTTTCATTGGCAACCAGGCACTATTCTTTACCTGGCTCAAGTACACTACGATGCTCATGAATGAATTGGAGTCTCTCCCGTTGTCTTTGCTCCTCGAGGACTTTTTGCTGCAGCTGTATCTTGACTTCTTCCTCGACTTGTATTCGATGCACATCTTTTTTACTGTGGAAGATAGGTGTGAATTGAAAGCTATACAAGACAAAAGTGACTGCGGCGAGTAGAACGAAAGGTATTGTCCGAAGCAGCCGCGATCGCTGCCGGGCGTGCATTGCGAAAAACGAGTAAAGGAAAAGGACGGGAGGTGCAAGAACGGGGCGTGGGTGGTGTCTTAAGCTTTTTATAGGCTTTCCCTTTTAGGTGTCCAATGCTCCTGTGTCACAACAGTGTCTGGAACAATGCCACAGACCGGCTGCACTTTGTCACTCCTCACTTACTTCTTCTCGTCTTGTGTAACCATTCATCTTTTTTGTTGCCATTTTTCTTTTATTTTTTATTTGGTCATTGCGGTCGAGAAATAGAAACAAATATCTTGAGTCTTATTTAATCCATCCAAAACACCCATTCCGAAAGTTTTAAAATGAATTGTGCCTCACAGCACCGTAATATGTTCTATCGAATGAAAAAAGATATCTGTAAAATTCTTTTGTTTTTCGCTCCGACATTGATCAAATGCTCCCAGTGTCTGGACTCAGGGGCTCTCAGAACGGATAATCGTTGCAGCTGCTGACTGAGCCTGTAAAGATACCCATCCTCCTGCCATACAGGCCAAAACGCCGTGTCCCCTTTCCTGAAACACCGACTGGTTGGTCTGTGCTTACCATGTGTGCGCGCAATGATGATGGCATGAATAGCATTTAGCACAGAACATTTATCTCGATTATCTCAATTTTCCTCGTAAAGAGAATGTATGCACATGAAGTGATGATATTCTTGAATAAAACAGGGGATGGCATGCCGATTGGGGATCTGGGTTCTCTTTTCTTTTTTGACCACGGACGCTTATTTTCGCGTCTGCCGACGTGTGACTAATTGGTGTGGTGGCGTTCCCTCAGCGAAATGCAAATACTATGGATGCATCACCACCTAAAAATCTAATACACAAGACCATTTACTGTTGCAGGCTCATGTTGTCGGTCTATTCCATTCCTGTATCATCATTTCCTACGATGAAGTAAACCTGCCGTCACCCCAGTGACTTGAATATCTCTATCAGAGTTTCTTCAAACCAACTCACCAGCAATAGTGGGCGATTCTTGAGAGCCGGCTACATAATAGTAACAGCATTCTACCCCACAGCAGAAGAGCCGGCGAGAATGAGGACTTCAGAAGAAAAGTGGAACTTCGGGCAACTAACAGTTCGTTCAGGCACTATCCAAAGACTTACGAGGTGCGCAAAGTGTATGTAATGCATCGTATATACCGTACACAATAATGCTCTGGCTGCAAGAAAATTGGTATATAGGTTTCACACACCAATAACTAGGACCACAAGAACACATACTTGACTTCAAGCTCACAGCCTCCTGTACCATTACTTTGCAGAATATTCCTGCACTCCAGATTTTGCGGACCATCCTGCGTACCAGCCACAAAGAGATGAGCTGCCCATGTTAGGAAGTAGCGCCGCCAATATTCAACAACTTTCTCAAGTCAAGGCACACCTGTCAAATGACCCATCTATAGCAAAAGATTGCCGTGGTATGGTGTGGCGATTAGATACTACGTCCGATTCGAGCTCAAAATCACGTAGTTAATAGGTTAAAGGTCGAAAATAAAACAAGACGATATTTGACACAGTATTCATATGCCTTCCATATAAGTTGATGCTTTATGAATCAATAGTTCGACAACTTGATCACATACGCAAGGCTTAAATTGTAAGCAGCTTAACATTATATGCCTTTTGTTAAGTTAATGACTTCTCTCTCTAACAGATAATGATGTTACCACGAGGGTACTGCACGTACTTGACATATTTGCAATATTATTGTACGCATTCAAAAAGAGCAAATGAGACGCGAATTTTCAGCTG
Organism: Syncephalastrum sp. PYS2702; assembly: GCA_023630325.1. NCBI lineage: Eukaryota > Fungi > Mucoromycota > Mucoromycetes > Mucorales > Syncephalastraceae > Syncephalastrum > Syncephalastrum sp. PYS2702. Next base: position 42,126 of record JAMAMT010000076.1, read on the forward strand.
TGTTGATGGGCCATGACCACCTTCGCTTAAAAATGGCGTTAATCAACGTCTTGCAAAATTTGACTGTGTAGCTGCTTGGAAGCCTTCTACATACATACTCCACAACGTAATGGATACATGTATCAATATTGAAATTCCACATATATAATGATATATGTATATCAGATGAGACCTTCAGCATTAATATGAATTTAAGATGTAGGTACTGACATGGTAAATAATAAAAAGAGTGCGCCTAACTCCGCTAACTCGACTTATAACTAATTACGTAAGCCGGCCCGGGTTCAATTCCCGGACAGGGCGTCTTTATATCAAGATCATTTTGGCTGTAAGGACGGGTCCAGTTGGATAAAGGAACCAAAAGAAGAATGGACGGGGGAAATTAGGGAGCAGCAAATAGTTTTTAGATGCCAGTCTCTCGAGTGACCCGATTTTGTTAATGATCGCCCTCTATTTCAACAGTATACGTGTTTACACTTCCCTATTTATATTTCAAGTTTACTTGGTCGATGATATGTCGTATATGTCCATTGAATGATTACGAGATCAATGTGAGTCATTTCCCACATAGTAAGTGAGACAAATTTTGCCAGGTAAAGCAGAGAATCCGAATAATCGCGCGACATGGATACGCATGTGCCACGGCCTGTCTGGAGTCCTGTATGTCCAGGATTTCTGAGCAAAAGCTATCTCCTGGTCTGCGACGGAGTTTTTAGCCCAAAAATAATTCCTTTGTGGCATATCGAAAAATATGGATCTCTAGTGTATTGTGTACAGGAAGTGATCCTGTTACCGCATTAGGATGGTTTAAAGCTACTGCTTTTAGGTACAGCGACAATAATATCTTGGGAAGGGAGCAAAATTTAGGCTTTTGTCTAAGCAGCATGCATGGAGCTATCCTAGGATGCATTACATTTGACTATTTAAGGAACTGCTCTTCACGCATCAGACATTTCTGTTATTATTGCCGAAATGGTTGTACAAGAAATAGGTTCACCCCTCTAATGGGTGTGCTACGACGCTGATAAAGTGGTCAGGCAACATGAGAGGGGATAAACGTCGTGGGATCTCCGGTGAAAAAGCGTGGAGAGATCGAGATCAAAGTATGAAGATAGTGTTTTATGGCGGACGAGCAGGAAAGAACTGCAAAGATGGTAACATTACATGGACTTGCAGTAACCACAAAAAGCTACCGAAAGCGCTCATCGTATCACCGAACCCATGGTCGCCCAATGTTTCTTCAGCGTTCTTGTTGTCGTCTCCACTCTTTTTTTTTCTCTTTTTCTTTTCCTTCTTCTCTCTCTCTCTCTTTCTTTATTCCCTACGAAATTTAGTTTTTCTTTTTCCTCCATTTCGCGAGTGAATCACCATGCGATTCCGAGTTTTTCTGCTCATTCTGTTACGACTTTTCGTCCTCGTAATAAGCGCTGGGACTCTGGGATGCCATATCGGTAAGGCTAGACCAAGGAAACTTTCATTAGTTCTGACCAAGAAACATGTCTTGTGAAGCACAAATCATTTTACTGCAGCAATACGCCAGTGATACACAAGGCGTATCCAATTGGTGGCCTGGCTATGTCCCGGTACGTGTATACGAAAGAGATAATAATCAAATGATTTATGGCGTTGCATAATAGTTCATTCTGTATTATGTGGGTGGTGGCTTCTCGCTCCTTTCTTCATTAGCCCTTACGCTTCAGAGTATGACGAGTTTTCAAACTGTGCGAGGTGATCGGTTCCTCAGCATCGTCAACGCCGCTTTGCTGGTGGCTGTTGTAGTGTACAATTCGCTACGCTCCGGTGTTGTTCCCTGGACGAACGGAACCGACAGCGATGCGCCTTCCATGTTTAACCAAGGCTGGGCAACCTACTGCTCGGTCTATTCGAACAACACCTCCATGAATCGCTGCTGTGAGTTTCCAGCTTTCTGCAGTAGCCTATGCTCATTGTGTTTTAGGGTTAATTAATGGTGCATGGCTGGGTTCGATCATCCTTGCTTTCTTGTGGATTGTCTTGGCGTTCTATGTATTTATTCAAACGCGCAAGGATATATACGAAAACGACTACGATTCGTACGACTTTAAGGCAGACGTACCTATGGCGATGGGCTCGCCAGTTGTGCCACTCCGAGGATATGATGGTAGTGGGGTGCAGGTGTCGCCTGCTGCTTATGCCGCCGGTACCGAACACAGCAACTACAATTACTATCAATACCCCGATTACTATGAAGACGACAATGGATATCGCACAGGCTCACCCTTCCGGCACTCGACAGGCACACCACCGCCTCAGGGGAGCGCGTCAAATGTACGCCGCAGTAGTGGATTCAACTATCCCGCACCCAGCCCTCCGACTGCCGCTGAAAAGACTGCTGTACCAGACACGCCTATTTCCGGGCGCTCGTATTCAGAACCGCCGCACTCACACGATGGATCCAGAGCATAAAAAAAGATACGATCCTCATGTACTATTTTATCATTTATATCATCCATCACTCTCCTATACCTCTTACTGCTGTACACACTCAGATTCATTTGCCACCCACACATGCACAAAATTTTGTTCCACGGTACTTGCATCCACCGTTTTGTTCCATTTTTCAGGTAGATCAAGACGTGCTTATCTACTATAGTAATTAGAATAATAGTATTTCGTATAGGTAGTAAGAAGATGTAGTGTGTATGTGTGAAGCAAAAGCAAGTGGGATTTCGAAATGCGTGCGCTGTATCTATGAAATATGCATGACGGAAACATTTTTGACCTCTTATACTGGCAAAGCGGGGCCAGTGAAGCGATCGAAAGCCTACAGGATATCGCGGCTAAGGCATGAATAACCCTGAATGCAGTGCACAATGAGTACATACGTGGACAAGGCCAGGATGGCTCAGGAAAGAACCAATCACGGGGAGCCTTCGCAAAAAAGCAAAGACAAGCGGGAAAAAGTCGCTGTCGTACCAAAAGCATATGAATAAGTGACACTTCTTCTTTCCTTTTTCCTGTTCCTTCCTTTTTTTTTTTTTTTTTGGTAACTCACCCAAACAAATTTAGAATTCCAAATAACTCAACAATGATACCAAACATGGGCCAGCGGATAAAGACGAGAAGAATGCCGAGAGCAAAGCAGATCGTGCCGCGAATCTTGCTCTTTTGCGCGAAAAAGGAAAGTGTGCGCTGAGCCCCGATCGTCAGAGTGATGCCCGACACAAATAGAATCTGTCACAAAAAGGCCATTAGTACACCTCACTGTAACTGTTTGCTACTTACATTGCCAATGGCCAACAGCCCAGCGTCGAAGAAGAGAAACACGCCGAGAAGCATGAAAAACACCCCAAATGCGGTCAAACCCACACCAATTTCTAACACAAAACAGCATGTTCAGTGCTGCAATGAGGAGTATGTGAGAGCAGAGTTTACTTACTTTGGCCATCCGACATCATGTTTGCGGAAAGGCAGAAAAGAACAAAAGGAAAAGGGACACAGAAGCGGTTGGTGCCTGGATCATTCTAAAATTGGAGCGCGGAATGCCAAACCGGAACACCTTTCTCTGTCACACTTTTTACCTTCCTTTTTTCTTTTTTTTTTTTTTTTTTTTTTTTTTTTTTTTTCATCAGTTTAGGACACTTTGGCGCAAAAAGGCTCAGATGATCTTGCAGTCAAAGTTGAGATCCCTTTACTGCATACATATTATTACTACTATAGCCAGTATGTGGAGACTGTACTGCTTAATCTTATATGCTTTATGAGATTGTGAAAATCCATAGACCTGCTTCGTTAAAAACAAATCGGGCAAACAGTGTCCCAACAACTCACGTGCAACGCGATGAACATACATCTTAGCAGCAGATATAATGACTTACCTCAACTGATCAGGTCAAAGTGATACTGGCGACAAGTTGAAATCATTGCAACACGATTAATGAATGATTTGAATGGCGAATATATTCCTGGCGGCGGGCCGCTTCTTATCGTCTGATGCGTAGTTTTCTCTTGCAACCCTTTCTTTGATTGATATTTAGACATAATGTAATAATGGATTTCATTGAACTTTCGTACTGCCCAGGACTAATTATGTGAGGAAAGCTAAACAGACAACACGTACAAACGATGGGACGGTATTTTTTAGGTAGCACAAAAATGTTAAATACACAAGTCAGTAGTATGGTACAGTGACAAACAAGACGTAATACAAGGTCTGAGAACATAGGTATGGGAATGTAGAAGAGTATAGAAAGGGTAGTTCGTCGAAGTAGCAAGGTATCAGCAGCAGCTGGAACGTGAAAAAGGTTGCTCCTCTTCCATGACACAGATGCTTTGCAACCTCCGCGGTGGCGGTTCTCGTCCGAATGCCCGACTCACCAGCGTTTGTGTCAAATGAAGAAAGAGTTCCTCAATCTCACCTAACGTGACATAGAGTTAGTACACTTTCTCCTTGCTCATCGTTATAGCTACCATCGTCCTCTTTGGCTGATACTTCATATACGTCGCACTTCCCATCGAGTACCCTCATGACGTAGTCTTCTGTTTTTTCTATCGGAACTTCTCTCTGATCTACAGCCAGGTCAAGTTTGTTGCCAACAATAAATATCACCAGGTCATCATCCATGTTCTTTTTCAGTTCTATCCATGGATCAGCCATAACAGAAAGCGCAACCGTCCTAATTTTCTTCTTACCTTCGACCCAGGCGTTCATGTCGGTAAAGCTTTCTTCGGAGGTGATATCGTAGACCAGAATGGCGGCATGCGCACCGCGGTAGTACATGGGTGCCATAGCCCTGAAGCGCTCTACATTAATATGTATATGAAAATAGAATTAAATAGACTGCTTTCCACCCATATCTTATTCACTAAAAAATTACCCTGTCCAGCTGTATCCCAGATCTGCAGTCGCACTTGGCAGTCATCCACGGTCCTGGAAAACAAGGAAAAATAGTCTATAATTCAGCATAGAATGTTCGGAGAAGCGAAATAGACGGAGGAGAGATAAGCGCTTCTTACAATTTCTTGGTCATGAAGGAAGCACCGATGGTAGATGTACTGCTTTGGGAGAACGTCTTCTGCACATAGCGAACGACGACGGATGTTTTGCCCACACCTTGACAAAAAAAAAAAAAAAAAGGAAAAAGAAAAAGGATGAGCATTCAGCTGACGCGAAGCCCGCCATTCCCGTGATGTAACTCTATCCAATTTGTTCTCCTTAATGCGAACCTGTGCTTCCCAAAATGACGACCTTGGCCTCCAATCGTTCGCCTGCGTTGTTTTGATGTGTGTACATAGGTGAGAAGCAATTAAAAAGTAGAAAATGACAAGTGCAGAAGAAACGATTGAAGTGCGTGAGATGATGTAGTCGAGTGTATCTTATTTCTGTACGTGTGTGTGAGAGAGGGAGAGAGTGAGAGCGGGAGTGAGAGCGGGAGAGAAAGCGTGAAGACGTGCTGCGTGTGTATTCAGGTACGAGGTTGGTGTGAGCGTAAGTTTACGTATCGTGCTGGTTGGTTGGTGGTGTGGTTTTTTAGGTCGGACAAAAAATGGAGTTCGATTCAGCTCCTCTTTTTTTTCTGTTCTTGTTAGATGTCGGTTTTTGAGTCCTGTGTCGGGTATGTCCTTTCGTCGTCTGTTGACGTTCCGCCTCTGATGCTTCCTTTTTTTTTGTTGGGCGTAGCGCGAAAAGGTATGGGCTGAAGCGTTCGAAGTGAGTGACAGGTAAAGTACGCTTGAGAGGCAAGTTCCTCCTCCGACGGATAATAAAGAAAAATAGGGCGAGGACAAGAGGAAGAAAAAGAGAAGAACAAGGAAGAAAAGAAAAAGAAGTGCGATCGCCCTTTCCCTCTTATTTTTGTAGGACAAGACACAATCGAACTTCGCTTTTGCGCGGGATACCAAATCACACGCACACACACACAAAACAAGCATTTCGCATGTCATTATGTCGATAAAAATGATACACACGCTCAGACATTTCTCTTTCTTATTCGTCCTCAGTAGTCTCGCTTTGTATCGGCCCATCAGCATATTGATAAAGGAATGGAAGTCATACGACCCCCTCTCTTCGCTACACAAGAAACGTAATGAAACAGACCTGCTGCGCACATGGTAGCTCCATGACGAGGGCTGTTGAATGCATTGGATCATGTCAAATTTTAGGTCGACAGTTAGACTTTTTCATATTTCTCTGTCTTCCTATACTTCCAGTATCATATTATTTCTTCCTCTTTCATCGATCGACATATAATCATTTTCATATTCTACCTGCCGTGTTACCTTATACCGCATATCGCTCCGCAAGAACAACCCGCAAATATATATATAGTGCACACAAGAAGTGAGCTCATTTTTCATGTGTGGCTCTGCTGACGGTTATATTGTTGCTGTGCTTTTGCTGAGTCGTGTGATCCGTCCCTACAGACACGCACGTGTGTGGGGGAAATGATGCGATATGGTGGCAACGGAGAGGTCTGAATGGTTTCCTTGAGCAACGAGCAACAACGATCATGCAGGCTAGATCGTTTTTGATTTTGTACCTCCCCACGATTACGGCTAGCGGACGGTCAGTTGCTCATTGCCTGGCATATAAATTCTTAGGCATGTAAGTTATCGTAACGATAACGTTGTTGCCTCTGAAATGGAGTCCCATCGTACACAGCACCTTGATAGACCGCCAGCACAATCTATGTTGAAAAGCAGCAATGCCATCGAGGGAGGTGTGAATGACCCGCCCATTCTGCGACGACGGATCATAGCCTGCTTGGATGGCACATGGGACACACCCTCAGGTAAGGGACTAACAGTACTATGCATAAGATGGGGCATAACCACGTCATGTATGCATCCATGACAACTCATTCGTGATATTCTATGTATGCACTGGATAGCTCGTACCAATGTGTTTCGCTTCTGCACCAGTCTAGAAACATCCCATAACCTTTTGGTTGTCCCTCCGGAGGAGCATCCTCATTATCCCAACCAGCAGAGACACCAAACAGCTTGGTGGGATCGGTCCAACCGAACGATCGGTGTCGTGGGCGATAATCCAGGTGAAAAGTGGTTCCAGATTGCAGAATACTTCAAAGGAGTGGGCGGGGATGAAGAAGGTGTGCGCAAGTACCTCGGTGGTCTCTTTGGTCTTGGCATCAGTCATCAGATTCTGACGGCATACAAGTTCTTGTGCGAGAATTACCAGTCCGAGCATGACGAGATTTGGCTCATAGGTGCTTCGCGAGGAGGTACGTAAAAAGGATAAGATTTATGCACCTCAAAGCAGAAAAAGCGACCCCACCGATACACAATAATAACAACAACAAACAAGCTTATGCTGCGCGTAGTTTGGCGGGCTTCATTTACAACGTGGGACTGTTGCCCGTGCGCCATTTGCAGAAACATGTCGGCAAAGCTTATGATCTTTACCGCAGTAACGATAAAGGCTCCCACCCAGACAGTGGTTCCAGGGCACTTGCTTTTCGTCAAACTTATGGCTGCCGTGAGCCTGTAATACGGTTTTTGGGCTGCTGGGATACCGTCGGTAAGCATTGGGAAGTGCTAAAGCAAGATATAATATTTTGACGCTGTGTTTGAATGTGGGTTTAGGTAGCCTTGGTATTCCTCACTTGCCATGGTATCTTGGTGGTTCCGTGCGCAAGTATAGATAGATACGCTATCAATGACAAGCGCATACTCATTATATCTCCTCTCTTTAGCATACGCACTATTTCACGGACTGCACAGCTTCCATGACATCAAACTCTCGTCTCAAGTCATCTCTGCTTTTCACGCGCTTTCGATCCACGAACAGCGTGAGTGGTTTTGCCCAACGCTCATGCGATACGCCAGTAAGAAAAAGAGAGACAATCAGGAGCTTGAGCAGCTGTGGTTCCCGGGAACACACTCGGATGTTATTGGTGGACCCACCTCAGCCCGGGTGTTATGCAATCACGCGCTCCGTTGGATGATGATCAAGGCACGAGAACGAGGCCTTGTCTTCCGGTAACAAGATACTGATAGACAAATTGCATGCTTTTCTAATTGGTTCCTCTTTATATACAGACATGCTATCGAGGATATTTGTGGAGGTGGTGCATTTTACTATGTCGACAGCTATGATAATGAACTTGTCTATCGACTTGTGCGTCGTAAGGATCGGTACATTGACCCAGTCCTGTTCCCCACAATTCGCTCCCTCTATATGTCTGGAAAATTCAGTTATATTAGTGATGATCAGCTTCTTCTCTATCCATCCAAGACTTTGGAGCGTTTTTATGACGATTTGGCCTGGCGAGCGGAGCAAGAAGATACAGAACAAGAAGAGGAGCAGCAAGCGCTACTGGAAGTGGAACGTCGCCTAGCCGAAGAAAGCCATCTTCTCATCTTTCCAAGGCAAGAATGAGCAGCTATAGGGAGCACCATAGATGGATAGACCCGATCACAATATATATTTATTATCGTATACCATTATTTATAGGCGTGTAGAAATAATAGAAACATCTCATTCTCATCCATGATTATTTACCTTTCCGAACTATAGTGTTGCTCCTACATTTAGTTACATCTACCATGTTATTAGAACATCTATCCTTCTAATGCAGCTCTTGATTTTATTGGTCCTTATTATTATTTGCGGGTTTGTTATCAAGATGACCCATTAGGAAGAGCATCTCCTTTCTCATCTGGTTAATGCCTGCACCTGTTTTTGAGCTGACGATCAGAATCTCCTTGACTGCGTTGCGGTAAGATTGGATGTCTTGCTGCACAGCAACGACCCGTCTGGCCAGTGTAGGAAGGTTGGGTATATCGCTTTTTGTAATGACAATCTGGAATTTTACTTTTTTGCTAGTGTTGGATGTTTTATATCAGCTTGACGTGAATTCGTACCGTATTTTTTGTTCCGTTTACCTGTCGAGCATAGTTAGAAATTCCTTATCAGCTACTTTGAGGCCTATATATTTCTTTGTTAATTTACACTCAATTCCTGCGCTCTGACTTTACCATGACGCGCATCGACAACGACGTAGATACGCTTCAATGTTTTCCGGTATGAGATATAATGTTCCATCTGCAGAAAGAAAGGAGAAAGAGTTACCATGCATCATCCTTTTGGACAAAAAGTAGCATATCATGTCTATACCAGTTGTCTCCATGCTTGCCGATCTTCCTCTTCTGCATGAGCAAAGCCATAACCAGGCATATCGACCATATAAAAGAGCCGGGTGACATTGTAGAAATTGAGCTGCTGCGTCAACCCTGGTTTATCTGAGGTCCGTACGATCGTCGACTGTGCCAAGCTGTTAAGCAGACTCGACTTGCCCGCATTCGATCGTCCTGACAAAAAACAGTAATTTATGAGCACGGACCACCCTTAAACCGACAACAAAAGCTTGAATTTACCTACGACGGCGATCTCGCCTAGATCTTCGGGCGGAATGGAGGCAGGCGTCTTGGCACCCGCGAAAAAGGACATGAGTGGATAGTTGTGTTCAGGCTCTTCTGGGCGTTTTTCGCGCTCTTTCTTTTTCGCAACAGCATTCTTGACCGATTGAAATCGCTTGGTGCCTCGCAACGATCCGAAGCCAAGACGTTCGAGTCTTTCGTATACACTCGCAGGTGGACTGATTTGGTTAAACTGTTTACGTTTCGACAACGGCTCGGTAGCCACGCTTGTCGCAAAAGCACGGCAGGGCGATCGGACGGTGCATCGGCAGAGTACACTCGAGAATCGGTGCATCGGTAGGCAGATAAACAAGGTTAGGTTTTGACAGCCGTCGCACTTTGTTTAATTTTTTCTCTGCATTTTCTTCCTTTTCTTTTCTCGCTTAATGTTGCCCACACCGCGATTCGGTTCAACATTGTCATGGCGACGATGGATTCAAACGCAAGCGAGTATGCCAGCAACTATTTATGCTTTATCCACCTCACCCGGCAAGGCTGGCGTCGCCGTCGTTCGCGTCTCGGGCGCATATGCACGGAGAGCGTTGGATAGAATGGTCGCAAAACCTGTCTCCGCACCGCGTACCACCTACTTTAGACGCATACGCCATCCTGTCTCACAAGAGGCTCTCGACCGCGGTCTTGTCGTTTGGTTTCCAGGTACAAACCTGATATAGGAAAGATTCACGTTTCATTTGTTTTGACAATGCGTTTAGGGCCTCACAGTTTTACGGGTGAGGATAGCGTCGAGTTCCATATCCATGGTGGCAACGCGGTTGTGAGCAGCGTCCTTAACGCGCTAGGAACTTTGCCAGATTTCCGGATGGCAGAGCAAGGCGAATTTGCAAAAAGGTTTGAGTGGCGTTATACATCGGTGACGACTCATGCCTTCCGAATAGAGCGTTCGATAATGACAAACTCGATCTGACCGAGTTAGAAGGTCTAGCTGATCTATTGAATGCCGAGACCGAGGCGCAACGGAAACTCGCTCTTCGCCAGACCGAGGTAAGATAGAGGGAACTACAGTCATTTCTTTCTGACTTGCTTCCGATAGGGTGGTCTTCGGAAACCCTACGAGGAATGGCGAGACAAGATCATCCAATGCATGGCTCTTTCAGAAGCTGTCATAGATTTTGGCGAGGACGAGGGGATAGAGGACGGTGTACTGGATGACGGTAGGCCATTGTAATTAGTCCATAACAAGAGCTAATACATGACTATCCTCTACCTAGTGACGAATCATGTCATGGATCTTAGAGACGCTATTCGGAAGCACGTCGATGATAGCAGAGTCGGTGAGATTGTACGGAACGGCGTACGGGTTGCGATCATGGGGCCACCAAATGCCGGCAAAAGCACACTCCTAAATATGCTAGGTTAGGCGCTTGCACACATGACCTGAGATCATGCGATTGACGTAGCTATGTAGCTAAACGTGATGCTGCCATTGTATCCGATATACCCGGCACGACGCGTGATGTCGTGGAAGTCACAATGGACCTGGGCGGCTATCCCGTGCTGGTGAGTGACACGGCTGGTTTACGCGAATCGTCGGACGTCATTGAGATGGAGGGTGTCAAGCGTGCACGCGAACGCGGTGACGTAGCCGATATCAAGATCTGCTTGGTGCCCATCCGCTTATATGATACGCTGGAGCCAATCGTTCGCGAGGAAATTGACAGCGCCACTTACGTCCTGCTCACAAAGCACGACGAGAGCCCTTCACCTGTCGATCTTGAAGGCGTGCGCAGATCACTTGGGGCGCGCCAAGTATGGGCCATCAGCTGTAAAACTGGTCAAGGCGTCGCATCATTCTTGGGTGACCTCGTGGCAGTCCTTAAAGATAAATTTGATGCTTCTCTCAGTGGTTCGGCACTTATCACACAAGCACGCCACCGACAACACTTGCAGACCTGCCTTGAGTCGCTAAATTGCTTTTTGGGTAAGTTGTGGCGTGCCAAAAAGGTAGGTCGGTATCTCATTTGCTGTTCATAGAGACTCCCCAAGAGGATGTTGTGCTGGCGGCCGAAGAATTACGACAGGCCGCCAATGCCCTGGGAAGAATAACAGGACGTGTCGACGTGGAAGACGTACTAGATGTTTTGTTTGGTCAGTTTTGCATAGGCAAATAATAGTACTGGAGCTCTACGATATATAATTTAGAGCAAATATTGGTGTTACTTTCATGCTTTAAATCTTTACGTGTGTGGTTATATATTCTGCATACGCGAAATGGAAGCTTACATGAATTTAATTTGGGTTCCGATGCTTCGTCAGGTAACGGGCCTCAAAAACAGACTCTGCGGCAGTATCTGTGTTTCTGCCTGCAAACTACTGAAAATCGAGATGCAAATAAAGAGGACTTCTTTGACGGTATCTATCCCTTATAATAACCTCAATCGTTTGCTTTCCGTCTATATATTGACCTGTGCGCAGCCATTTCGGTCATCAGTTTCCCGAGCACTGGCTGGAAAGTTTGGTACGGCAAAGTAGAAGAGGATTGTAACTTGCATGAAGTTGTATGAGAGACCCACGGAAAAGGAAGGGAGGAAGTTGTTTGGTTCGTTATCGCATCTTATTGCGCCTTTTATTTAAAAATATAGTGATGCATTTCATTTACTGAAACGCAACCTGAATATTATGATGCAGTACACATGTCGTAGAATGGATACAGTCGTATATTATAGAGTGGTATGCATAAGAGCAGGATAATGGCGATGTAAGGTTTAGCAACAGATGTATGTGATACACGTAAACATATATCTGTATCACATAAGAAACGCTCCAAAGGAGTGCCATTGGACATCACAAAATCACAAAGACGAATAATGAGATGGATTCTGACGAATCCTAGGAGTAATATTGTCAGCAAAATGGTTACATATGTACTCAATAGCGCTTGCAAAAAGCTCTCGAGGAAAAGCATAGTACAATATAGCTGTTCAACAAATATACGTATAATGCTTTTTATCTAATCGACCTAGAAAAATGTAGGTGTGCTTAATGTTAAAAAAACGCATTTTCAGTGTAAGAGATCTTCGCTGTTTATTACGGCGAACTATGAATTTGAGGAAGTAAAGGGTCCCGGCTATCTTAACGTGAGTAGCATCATAGCGCACTATGTCGGTGATACAATGTCAACGATCTGGACGAGCTAAAGGCTCAAAAGTAAGCGTTCCATTCACGCTCTTTTCTTCTCTAATAGTCGCGCCCGTGTGAGGATTGTCCGTGTGTTGACAACAGTAGTAGCTCTGGTGGCGGTACGAGTGGTGACGGTTGCGGAGCGCCGGAGCCGGGTGCGGGTGCGGGTGGGCTTATCATTGGACCGGCGATTGGTCCTGTCGACTTCATTTGTCCCGTTGCTGTGTGCTTCGTTGATATGCTGCTTAAGTGCATCAAGGTCAAAGAATTTTTGGTGACACAGAAAGCAGAGTTCGTTGGGGATTGAGTGGCGAGAAGGAAGGGAGACAGGGGGGAGAAAGGGAGCAGCGACGGCTGCTTCTGACGAAGGGGACAGTTCGTCGCGAACGTAAGGTACCTTGACAGTTGCGGTCCCTAGTTCTGCTGGGTTTGGGCCTGGCGTCGATAGTGCAGGTACTAATAAAGCTGATGCTGGTGCTTCTGCTGTGGTGATAGTTGTCGTACTAGCAGATATAGTCTTGGGTGTAGCTGCAGTAGGCGTACTATTGGGTCGTGCGGATATTCTTCCTCTCCTGAACGAAGCATTAGTTGAGGCATTAGTTGAGGTCGCAGTCGAACGTCGCGAACGGTGTATATGTGGTGCTGAGGATGGGGTATTGGCACAGGATCGGCTCCTTGTTATGATCAGGCAGGGTGCTTTAGACTTCTTGAAGGCAGCTCGGCTAGAGGGGTCGATGCGGCGCGCCCGGTGTTTGCTCCCAGTCAGTGGTATTTCCTCACTGTGTTTGTCTTTCATATGTTGAGGTAACGCAAACTTGTGGACGAGGAAGGCGTTGCAGAGACTACAGAGCCAGTGGTCGTCCCGTGACTCGAGCAGTTCTAGGTTGTTGAGCGTGTCCAGATAGTCCTCGCCTGGTAGCGGCCGTAGTGGACGTGCAAGAAAGAAGGGCGGTCCATGCGCCTGTTTGATTCCCCTTGTTGGCTGCTGTACATTATTGACTGGACTACGCAATAAGCCAATCACCCGCCAGATGTAGTCCATGTCGATGGGGTGAATGAAAAAGAGATGTTTGCTGGAAGTTCAGTCTTGCAACACGAGAACAAAGAAATGCGCATCTCTTTGTTTACAAACAATTCGATAAACTAATAATCCTCTAACTCTAATCTGAGAACTGTGACAGCAGTATATTAGCCCATACTAATCACATAGGTTTGTATTTTAATGCAGTGGGTGTGCTATACCATATAAGTGGTATAAGAGAGGAATTTTTAATGCTTTTCAGAAGTGGATTTGTTCTTCCACGCTTGGTATGCAAGTTCACATTTCTCCACCAGCTTTTCGGCTGTCTGTGGATCATAGTCGCCTACAGGAAACGCTTCGACGTAGGATGTGCCCCAGCGGCTGGTGAGTGATGTGTAGCGATAGAGGTAGTTTAAGGCAGATAGAGGTTGAAGAGCGACAAAGACATCGGCTATAGCACCGCGATAGCCTGTAATATTCTGAGACGTGACACCCACGAATCGGAACTGAGTAGAGATTCAGTCGACCGATGCATAGACATATGTATATGTATATCTTACAAAGTAATGAGCCAGTTTCCGGAGTTCTGTGATCCAGCGGGGAAAGTTGCCAATTGTGCTTGCCACCACGCCAGGTGATGTGGTGTAGCAAGATATGTGCTTCTCGTTCTGCTTGTATTTATCATTTGTTGCTAATGCGACCAAGTCACAGGCACGTTTGGAAGACTCGTATGGCAGCAAACTGCGAGAAAGGTTTGTCACGTTCACTCAACACCCAATCATCCAGATATGAATACACTTACGATTTTATACCCTGCCAGTCTTCAATATCAAAGCTCTTGAGCTCAGCTGTGATGGAGCTCGTCCAAATAACGCGACCATCACCCGAGTTGTTTAACAGCGATTCCAGTTCACGAACCTATAAGGGCCACGGTCAGACACGTAAATGTAATGAATGAAATTCTTTGTCCTACCATAACATAATGACCAAATACGTTGGTCGCAAAAACGGTGCCCATACCATCTTCATTAATTTCGCCGGTGGCCTGAAGCGTAGCATCCGACTTTTCGACGAGACCAACCGGATCTTTGACAAAGAGCCAAAACAGCTCTGTCCAGCTCAAGAGACCGAGTGCACTCAAGATACCTGCGTTGCAGAAGACATAATTCACATGGCGGTACCTGGTTTTTGCATTTTTGACAGCATTGAGCATATTTTTCTTTTTCTTCTTCTTCTTCTTCTTCTCTTGTTATCGTCAGATTGGCATTATTACTTTGATTTGATGGAGTCGCAGAACCGAAATACAGAAGCAACCGATCCAGTATCGACAAGTTCGATTACAATTTCGGCGTTCGGGAATTGGTGCAAGAGGCGATCGCGAGCTGTGCTGGCACGTGCGTGGTTGCGACAGGCCATGACGATGGTTGTCGTGTTGTCTTCATCTACTTCGAGAAGACGCTGTGCAATGCCGAGGCCCACGCCTGCATTTGCACCGGTGATGATGGCGACTTTCCGCTGTTGTCCCATGCTCGAGTTTTGAGATTGGGTTGAAAAAGGGTGAGACAAAGAGTTCCCACTTCGAAAAATTCAAGATGCGCTCTGTCCCTTTTCGGTTCCACGGTGCTCGAAAATGTCTGGACGCGTCTGTTCTTTTCACCGTTTTTCATTCGCTTGAACCAACATCGGGCTCTTCTGTCAAAAAGTTGCCCGTTTATGATGTAGCACATTGCTTTCTTCCTTCTAAAGAAGCTCTTTGTGCTCTTGTGCTCTCTGACGACTGCCTTTCTTGTCAGATCTCCAGGTTAATGCCGTGTTCGGTGCATTTTTCTCTTGTTGCCTCAAGTTGAAGCAGTGTTCACGGCAAGGACGAACCAGGTCAATATCTTTGGTTTGCTACCGGCATTTTTATTCATATCAAAGTCCTCTTGTTAGACCGGGTTGTACCACAGAGATCGCCTTTGTCCATGCATCCTTTCCTGGATCTCTGTCAGGTATATTTGCAACCACTGTAACTGCTGAGTGGTAAGTGGGGCAAAAGGGCCAGGACTGACGTCAAGCATCCGCGTGGATACCAAAAGCACACCGCCACTTGCATCATCCAAGAAAAGCACGGTGCCTATTCGTCGAAGTTATCACGCTGTATAAACAAAATATCATAATTCAATGCGTTTATCATTGGTTTGTTGGCTATGTTACAGTCATGAGAGAAGAAAAAAAAAGAGGAAAGATAAAAAAGAAAAAGGGAGATCTATGAAAGAGCAGTAGGAAGGGAAAGGAATACCTACGATGCGCCTAGAGGGCACTACGGTTCTCAGAGAGTTCGACGTTTTTGCGAGCCTCTTGAAGACGACGCTTCGCCTCAGCGATAGCGTTGTGACCGAAAAGCCAGGGCTGGAAGTCACCGTCAGACCATTGATTGGGATTCTTGAGAGGGCCAAGGGTCTGGACAGTCCCGTTCTCTGCGTTGGCCTTGTTGATAGCGATCTCAACCTTCATGGCAGCATCACGGGCGATTTGGCTGTCGCCGTCAGGCATATGCCAAATGTCACTGTTCTCATACGCACCCTTCTGGATCTTCTCCGCACGTGGGCGGCGTACCTTCTCGTACAACTCGAGCAGAAATGGGATCTCATCCTTGGAACGAATATCAGAGAAAAGTTCACCAAGCGTAGCACCATCCTCGATAGCGGTTGCAGCCCCCTATGTCATAAAAGTGTGTTATTTCCCATATCAGTAAAAACTCCTCTGAGATTATACCTGAGCCAGATAGGGCAGCATAGCATGGGCAGCGTCACCAATGAGACAAATATGGCCACTGGGGCTGACCCAGTTGGAAAGGACAGGCAAGTCGGCCAGGGTCCACTTCAGACAACCCTGGATCTTGTCGATAACACGGCGGATGATGGGATCGAAGTTGTGGTATTCCCTCTTCATTTCCTCGAGATTGCCGGGCTGATTCCACACGCCGACCGCAGCCTGACCAGGGTGGGACATGACCATGTTGTACATCTGGCCGTTGCGGATAGGGTAGGCCATGACATGCCGGCGATAACCAATCCAGCAGTTCGAGTTGGGGTCGTCCATCAAGTGGGAGACTTCTGGGTCCGCACGCATCAACTCGACGGGAACAGTCGCACGGTAGGCGCAGTTGGTCGATACACGGGGCTCAACCACCTCGTCGGGCATGACAGCGCGGCGAACCTGCGAGCGAATACCGTCAGCACCAATAATGACATCGCCAGTGAAGGTGCGGCCGTCGACAAGCTTCACGGTGCGGGTCTCGTCCGTGACCGACTCGACGCGGGCATTCATAATAACCTCGGCGCCATGCTCGATGGCAACGTCGTAAAGGAGACGCTGATAGTCGGCACGATGAATCAGCCAGTAGCTAATGAGGTTTTAGCATGGAGGGGAGTGATATATGTGCAACTTACGGATAGCCATATGTATCGATCATCTTGGGCTTCAGAGGAGTCTCACCAATGATTTCGCCAGTAGCGTACCGGCGCATGTTGATAGCCTTGGGCCACACTACCTTGCCCTTGAATCGATCAAAAATACCCCATTGGTCAAAGATGCGAGACGAGTTGGGTGGCACCTGGATACCGGCACCGACTTCGTTCAGTTGATGAGCGCCTTCCAACACCGTGACGTTGTGACCAGCACGACGCATAGCAATGGCACAAGCCAGACCGCCAAGACCACCACCGACAATAATAGCATTAACAGTAACACCTTTGGCCATCTTTAAACACGAGTATAAGTGTACTAAGAAAGGAAGATATGTCTCGTGTTCAACAGACGAGAAGTCGCTCCATATATACCGAAGTGCTTCTAACTGTGGGGAAAAAATTTATGCCAAAGCGCATATGGAGCGGGAACACTTCCTATTGGCTGAATGTTCCGGGAAGTCAGGTACACCAATCGTTCGAAGCCCGCGGATACTGAGACTTCAACCCCACTTAACCCCAGAAAGCAAGCATTGAAGCACAAGACACATCGGTACGATTGTCCTTCTCCGCAGCGACATACCACATAGCTCATGTTCATATGGTTTTATTTACCCATCACGTACTGTTTCGGTATGCTTACAAGTCATCTGTCTGCGCTGTTCAACACTAAAAGTGAAAAACATCATTGGATGACGACATGTCTACATGCTCTTTTCTCCAGCCTTTCCTTTTTCTTCTCGCATCTCTCCGAGGGGCGGGAAGCATCGATTTTCCCGACTCTAATGATGCCTACATAATCCTATCACTTAGGGAGTTATTCATTTTACCGTTTACAATTGCACGGGACAAATTTCCGGAAAACACGTCATATCAGAAGGAACAATGTGGGGAAAGGCCGGAAAAGTTACCCGCATTGGATTAGGAAAAAGTCAGCAGGAGATAAAAAAAAAAAGGCTCACCTCGAGGATTTCAAAGAGAGTATATATAAAAAAGCTCTGAAGTCACTTTAGCATTTTTGTTAAACTTTGGCGTTATATTCACAAACGACAGCAATGGGAAACGACCTGGACTTTTTGCAAAAATACCCTGACATTGAAGCCGAGCCTCTCTGGAAGGTGATGAGCGCCATGGTGCCTCCAAAACCTTCACCGAAAGCTGTGCCTCATCTATGGGAGTATCAGAAGATTCGTCCTGCTCTTATTGAGTCAGGCGAGCGCATCGGTGCTGAAGAGGCCGAGCGCCGTGTGCTGATGTTAATCAATCCTAAGCTAAGTAAGTTTTGAACAATCGCATCGTTTATATGGCACCTTGCTGACACGCGGGTAAAAACAGAGGCTCCCCAGACCACCGACACGCTATATGCTGGTCTTCAACTCATTAATCCCGGTGAGACCGCACCTGCTCACCGTCATCGGGCGTTTGCCCTTCGCTTTATCATCGAGGGCGAACGCGGCTTCACCGCTGTTGAGGGCGAGAAGCTCTACATGGACCGAGGTGATGTTATACTCACGCCGCCGTGGTGTTGGCATGATCATGGCCACGAAGGCAAGGATGTGATGATTTGGCTTGATGGTCTTGATCTCCCGATGTTCCAGCATATTCCCGTTAACTTTGCCGAGAACTACGCCGAGTCGCGGTACCCCAGCACGTAAGTTAAGAGATGCACTTCTTTGCATAATCGGTTATGTACATATATCTAAATGCAATGACGTAGACCTGTAGATAGCAGCCCTATTAAGTTCCCCTGGGCCCCTGTGCAAAAGGCTTTGGACAGCACCGGCGACGCTAGCTATGCTGTTTACGAGTACATCCGCGAGGATGGCAGCCCTCTCTCCAAGATCATTGGTGCCCAGGCCGAGCGCATTGGTGCGGGTGCTTCCTCGCCCTTGGTGCGTGAGACATCTTCAAAGGTTGCGCACATCTATGAAGGCTCGGGCTACACCGAGATTACAGACAACAACGGCAACACAAAGACTCTCAACTGGACTCGTGGGGATACCATGTCTATTCCGGCATGGAGCGCAGTCGTCCATCATGCAGAAGGTGATCAGCCTGCCTACATTTTCACCTACAACGACAAACCTCTGCTTGACAATCTTGCTCTTTACAAGAAGGACTAAAGTAACGTATATTCCTAGCTGTGGAAGTATAGTATTCTGGTACCTTGTAAATTTTCGTCTCCTTCGTATCTTTTTCTCTTATATGTCTATAAATTCTGTTTCTTCCATTGTACCATAAAAAACTACTTCCGTGGGATGAAGAAATAATATATGCAGTATGTCTTCGCAGTACTACGGAAGAAACACCGGGGTGTCACACCAAAAATTAAAGGTGATATAAGATTTTTGGTACTCATTTTGCAATGGTGCGTTGTAATGTGTAAACTTAAGATGAGTGATGTAACATAACTTCCGTTGTAATTAAAGGGAGCATAAATCTGCCATATCTACTAGGCAGAATGCAATAAAAAAGTGACAAAGTTCTGTCAAAATTAAACCGACAGTGACAACGCGTGTAGAAGAGCCTCGGATGAATTTATTAAGCGTGTGACTTCCCGACCTCTAGATCTTCCTACTTGCTATCTCCTTGCTTTGTGGCGGGGCTTACAGTATGACGTTTGGGTAGATTGTGGGGAACACAGGGAATGTGGGGAAGCAAAAGCCGAACAACTTCTCTATTAGGCAAGAGCACGGCCACTGGTCGCACAGCGGGGTTAATAGCAACCCCACAATTGGTTCATCACTGATGTTGGGCAAGTGAATTGGAACCATCATAATCGCCTGAGTCATTTACTGGTTTATGGCAATCTTATTTTTCATTTGGAGTATAAATGATCTCTGTTGTTTTATAAGCATCCAGTGTACGCTGGTAGAACCGGGGGCGGCATTACAGGTGAGCGAGGCGCACGCAGCGGCAATAGACATGAATAAGAGACGGGCTGAGTTGGCCATGTGTTTGAACATCTCGCAAATCCATGGGAAAGTCCAGGGCGGATATCAACCCAATTGGCTGCAGATATTAAGCAGTAGAGGATGTCCAACATGTATAAAACGAAAGATAGTTGGAACGAATGATAAAAGCTCCTTGGTCTCCACTCGAGTATCACACCGTCTCCAATTTTATATTTCATCATCCTTCTGTAAACACGTTCAATGTCCTCAGAAAAAGAGACAAACTACAAATTGGAGGACGATCACAAGTCGATCCAAATATCTCATATCGACAGTGTCGCGCCTACCCTAGAGGATATCGACAAATCAGTTGAGGCGCGTCTGCGGCGGAAATACGACCTTCGAATCCTCCCGATCGCTATTCTTATCTATCTTATGGCCTTCATTGACAGGTGAACCCTACTTTCTATTAAATAGAAGGCAGATAACTAATCGTACACATATAAACAGATCCAACATGGGCAATGCCAAAGGACTGGGCATGACAGAAGACCTCGAGCTGACGGGCGATCGATTTAATATTACATTGACTACCTTCTTTATCACCTACATCCTTTTCGAAGTGTATGTGGTCCTCGTTCTTTCCTCTATGACGCTAAAGCATCTTGTTTAGACCTACGAATATCCTGTGCAAAAAGTTTGGCCCCAAGGTCTGGCTGGCTCTTATCACCTTCGCTTTCGGCTTGATTACAATGTGCCTCGGATTTTGCCAGAGCTTTGGTGGTTTGGCAGCTGCACGTACCTTTCTCGGTATCGCTGAGGCGGGTATAATGCCCGGTATCTCTTATATGCTTTCCACTTTGTAAGCTATCAGATGATGTCAAACAATTTAGCTTCTCTAACCTACATCCCTTTTGCATGTATAAGCTACCGTCGCCATGAGCTTGTTACGCGAGTTGGCATGTATGCCTCCTTTGCCAGCTTGGCTGGTGCGTTTGGTGGTAAGCATCTGAAGCCCTTTTGTTCTATAGAGAACCTCCCATTGAAGATTTACCTAGGCTTGCTGGCTACCGGTTTCTCTATGATCCCACCATGGGGAATTATGGAGCGTTGGCGAAATATTTTCTTCTTCGAGGGCATCATGACCATGTTGGCGGGTGTGATCTGTTACCTTTTCCTGCCCAACACACCTGAGGAGGCCAAGTTCCTGACCGAGGAAGAGCGTAAGATTGGCTCGCTCCGTATCCGTCTAGAGACCATGACAAACAAGCAAGAAAAGCTGACCAAGAAACATCTTGAACTGGCGATTTATAACCTCAAAATCATTTTGATGTCCATTGGTCTGTTCTGCTCCCTTCTCAGTATGAACTCGATTGCCTTGTTCATGGTAAGCAAAGAGGAAGAAAAAGAGAAGTGCAACGTCGAACTAACTGATGATTTCGTTTGGTAGCCTTCGCTTCTGACAGCTATGGGTTATGATTCGATTGACTCGCAGCTCATGTCAGTGCCGCCGTATGCAGTTGGCACTATTGTCTGTATTCTTCTAGCCATCATCTCCGACCATGCCAAGACCCGGGGCTTGATTCTCCTTTTCGCTGCCGGTCCACTCATTACAATCGCGTTTGCCGTCCTGCTCACCGTGGAAGCAACGGGACCGCGCTACATGGCCATATTTTTTGGGACTGCGGGTGCATTTACGGGCAGCCCCGTGTTTGTAGGCTGGATCGTCGACAACACAGCCGGCCCGATGGTGCGCGCAATTGCCAGTGCTTTTACTGTCAGCATCGGCTCGTGCGGTGGTCTTTTGGCGACATGGACCTATCTTCCTTCGCAAGCACCCGACTACCGTGCTGGTCACATTATTAATCTTTGCGCCGGCATCGTCGTCATCGTCGTTTCTGCTGTTGTCAGTGTCATTGTCCGGTGGGAGAACCGCCAGCGCGAGCAGGGCAAGCGCGACTATATCCTTGATGGCCTGACCGAGGAGCAGATCTCGCAGCTAGGCCATTCTCACCCCAAGTTCCGCTACACTCCATAAATATGTCTATACCTTTTTTGTCCCATTCCTTCGTTTTGTACATAAGTCATTGCTTTTTATATTAAATTCTACACATGCATCCTGGATTGTACTTCTTGCACCAAGACTTTTACACTATATCGTCTATGGATTTATAATCTTATGTTCACAATTAAGAACGCTCCGGACGCTCATGGGAGATGCGCACACAATATCCTGCTTTATGAGTCTTTGTAAAGAAGGCAATAGCTCCTAGAATTTTTCGGTCTTATGCTTAATATATTCTGCGACTTACACCAACAGATATAATGTTACATACATGTATATAACCGATCAAAGGAGTTTATGGATAATATGATGATGATCTAATGCCCGTAACGACAGTGCCATGCGACGGCCTGATACAGCTAAAGTTTGCGTCACTTGCCGTACATCTAGTGGACATCCTATCTTCCCATTACCTTCCTAGAGTACTTATGAATCGGCCTATCCTAGAATTCGAAAGAATTTATGTGATCTAATGTTGCATAGAATATGAGTAATTTCAACTAATGGTAACTATGTACTAATTTCACTGCAGATATGACTTTTTCCAACCCCAATATTTGATTCAGTTGAGGGTGAAAATGGAAGGTATGACCTAAAGCTCTATTTATGCTGGTATTTAGGATCGGTAAAAGGGGTCTGGTTGGGCTTGAACCCAAAAAGACATGCTGTGGATTCGACAGAAAAATGAAATCGGTCCGCTCCATATGACACCCATATTAGATTGTATATAAATGGTAATTACAGAGATGAACAAACGTACTGTCATACAGAAAGTCATGCCGTATAATGCCCAGAAGTAAGAGATGAAATCGCAACAAAAGCAGTTATTTCTGATTTTGAGTTAAACAAAAAGAAAATATACAGTCATTTTTATTATGGCCCTATGCCAGCTCTATACAAGATGAAAAAAGACGAAACAGAGAAGACGATAATGTGAAGTTGGATGATATCCGGGAAAAAGAGGAACTTAAGCAAAGGCCATCTTGTTGGCGATCTTGCCAATCTGAGCAATCTCGACAGAGACGATATCACCGTTGTTGAGCCACTTGGGCTCCTTCATACCCATAGCAACACCGGAAGGAGTACCGGTCATAATGATAGTACCCTTCTCAAGGGTGGAGCCTTGGGAGATGAAAGAAACGATCTCGGGGACGTGGAAGAGAAGGTCGGATGTGTTAGTGTTCTGGCGAACCTCGTCATTAACCTTGGTGGTCAGCTGGAGGCCAGGACGGTCGCCGAGGATCTTGTTGGAGACGATGGCAGGGCCAATAGGGCCGTACTTGTCAAAGCCTTTCGAGAAGCACCACTGGGGAACACCACCAGCGTACTTGGGGTCACGCTGCCACTTGCGGTTCGATACATCGTTCGCGACGGTGTAGCCCGCGACATATTCGCCGACCTTGTCAATAGGGATATCTTTGCCAGTCTTGCCAATGACGATGGTCTACGATCGATTATAGTTTATAAGAACTTGATGCTTTTCTCGTGCTGCTTTTGTCACTTACCAGTTCACCCTCGTAATCGGTAGTCTCATGAGCAAGTTGGGGAATCGGGATATCTTCAAATGCGTCAGCCAGCGAGTGGTTGGACTTGATGAAAATGGAGGGGTAAGGCGGAGGAGTACGGCCACCCTCGGCAACTAAAGGAATAACGAAGTTTAAATTTAGCGCTGCGGTTACCCCCAAAACCAGAAAAACAAACTTACTGTGAGCCTTGTAGTTCAAACCAACGCACTTGATAATGGGGACCTGTTCTTTGGAAAGCGGAGCGAGGAGCGAGACAACCTTGACAACCTGATCGGTGACAGTGGCGTCATCAGAGAGGACGTCGCCTGTGATGACCTTGGCCTCGAGAGTTCCCTGAGCGAGAAGCTGGTCGACGGTAACTTCCGCGTTGTTGATAACGGGCTCACCAGAGTAGGTCTTGCCGTCAGCGGCGATGAAGCGGATCAAACGGTTCCAGACAGGCATTTTTTTGTGTGTTTCGTGAGAGTTGTAAGAAAAAAGTAAAATGGGCAGAGACAAAAGTAAATTAGCTTTTATATGATGGACAACCAGAAAGTAAGCACGCAAGGATGTGTACCCGGAAAAGTTATCCAATAGGGTGGACGTCCGACAAAGTGAAGGTAGATTTATAAGGTCTGCGGATATTCATTTTAGACCGACTCTTCGAATTGATGCAAGAGAAATTGCAAAAAGGCATGGGAAAAGGGCGGGGAAAGCGGGGAGACAGCAGCCAGACGAATTTGGATGTGTGGTGTGTGGGGTTGACACATCCCAATTCCCAATCATAATCTACTGTATTCAGTCTTTCCTCTTCGCACGGGAAACGCACCTTTAACAAATTCTCGGATGGACAAACAAGTCATACCCGGGACGCTGCCCGAACTCACGCCTTCTAATATGACAGCAACTCCAACACGACAACACAAGTCAAGTACAATAAATACAACAAATACAACGCCCCCACCTCTACGCCCTGCACCACAGTATCCGTCGCCTTCCCACCTTCTTAATGGACTGCATTCCGTCCCTCCAATACCACCTCCACCCCTCCATTCTGCTGCTAAGCGGCCTGCCAAACGACAGAAGATCTCCTTGGCCTGCAAAGAATGCCGGGATCGCAAGACAAAGTGCGATGGAGTTCGGCCCATGTGCGGTGCGTGTCTCAAGAAGAAACGGCCCGGGGGACCGTGTGTCTATGAGCCAGACCGCGGCAAGCGGAAGAACCAAGAGTAGTTGTTCATCATTTACCCGTCCGTGTATTTATACTAAGACCCCACTCTAGATACGTCCAATTGCTGGAAAACAAAGTGAGGGAGCTCGAGAGCGCAATGCACGTTGACCGCAACGGACAGCGCATGTCTTTCTCTGCTGCACCCAGCATAAGCCCATCTTCCCAGGTAAGAAAGAAAGACAACAAAAATCTAGGTTTCTTTTGTAAATACTGATGCTGTCTGTCCTACCTGGTCATTTTCTTGTAGCATATCGCTGTCAATGGCACTCAGAGTGCACCGCCTGTTTCTGCACCTTCGCCCTCCTCCACTTCTCAGTCGTCTCCGTCATTTGCTCCACCAACTTTTGATTACCCCACCGCCACCACCACTACTGTCACCACCACAACTACTACGGCTGCTGCTGAGCTCGGCGTTGCAGCAGCACCACCATCTACATCAAGACTCCCGCCACTCCAGCCTGCCCCGCATTCTCCCGACGAGCAGCTCGTCGCACCTAACTCTCCACGTTCACAGCCCGCCCGTTCTGAGGCACCGCTTACATCTGCATTTGCCGTGCCTGCTCCCCCCGACTCGCCTACGGCGGAGCAACGGCGTAATAATATTGGGCGAGCGCCTGTTAGCGACGTCCGCACGCGGCAGTCCACGAATGCGAGCGAGACTGACCCAGCTGAACGGCGCTGGACGTCCACTTTAGGCGGGTCGCCTCTAACCCACGCATCGTCTGCTTCGTCTTCTCAGCTGCAGCCGCCATCCGAACCACATGAAGGTCCAGTCGTGGACGCGATGGGTGCCATGACAGGCGAAGGTGCCAGCGACCTCGCTGACCGACGTGATAACCGGCACGGTTATTTCGGCTCCTCAAGCGCCATGAGCTTTATGCGAGAGGTGCGCGAGGTTATCGGCAAAAAGACAGCGCTTCCTGAAGATGCGAGAGGACCGTCGTCGTTGTTTACTGGTACTTCAGCTACGAGCGAGCCTCGACGACGTCTGTCACAGGGGTCGCGCTCCTCGCGCAACACGCCGGGGGCGGTGTCGGCCGACAGCTCGGGCCATTATCGCAGCTGCTCAGGTGTGTTCCACGATTACGTACTACCGCCGCGTAAAGTCGCCGATGGGTTGGTATGGAGCTACTGGACTTTCGTTCATTCACTGTATCCGTTCCTGCACAAGCCCGCTTTTATGGCGACGTATTCCCGTCTATGGGGTTATCCAGATGATCCAGGTAAGCACCAATATGTGCTGTTTATATACTACACCAGGTACGAAAACGTGAGCTGATATTTTTTATAGAATCGGATGATCTTAGTCGAGACTCGGAAGCAGATCCGCTCTTTCAATGCATCCTGAATCTTGTGTTTGCGCTTGGCTGCCAATTATCCCCCGAAATTGGGGAGACGGAACGTGAGCCAGCGGCTGACATCTTTTTCCAGCGTTCCAAGAAGCTCCTTCATTTCGATATTCTCGAGGAAGGCAATCTGAAGGTCGTCCAGGCCCTACTGCTGATGGGCCAGTACCTACAGTGCACTAAAATGCCAGGTAGGTGCTGGATCGTGGTGGGTCTCGCGATTCGCCTTGCCCAGGGCCTGGGACTTCATCTCGACCGCATCGAGAAGAACCAGCTTGAGCGGGAGCTGCACAAGCGGCTCTGGGGCGGATGTATCATATTGGACAGGGTCATATCAATGGCATACGGCCGACCTTTTATGATCCCCGTGACACGCGACCTCATCCTGCCCAGCAGCATCGATGACGAGCTGCTCACGTCCGCACCGCAGTCGCCTGCTGTCCAGCCCGAGGAGAAGCCGAGCCAAATGGCGTTTTTCGTCCACACTCTTCAGCTATATGAGGTGATGGGTGATATTTTGACTACGGTCTACTCGGGTGGAACGAGACGGTCTGTGGGGACTACTCCTGGGATTGGTAAGTTTTTCGCTGATACATTGCGCGGCAGTCCCTCATGTCAAATAAGACGAGCAAAGTAGAGCAGGATACCTCAATTCAATCATACGGCTGGAAATTGCCCTCAATACCTGGGAACGATCCTTGCCATGGTTCTTGCGACGTCACAGCATGACCAGCAACACGCCTCCGATGGGACGACGTGATTCGTTGCGCGACAACATTCTTTTACGCCAAAGCAATGTGCTGCGTGCTCGGTAAAAAGAAACATATAGTATGCGGATACCATAAACTCATTCGACTTCTTCTAGATACCTTCATACTAGTATTCTTCTCTATCGTCCCCTGTTTGCCTATTATTTTGCATGCGAGGAGTCGAACCACGCCACCAATGATGTAGCCGATACCGATTTGCAAAAGTCCTTGTTCATCCAAAGTTCAACGACTTGCGTTAAGGTCGCTCAGGAACTGGTCGATATGATCCATCACAACCTCAAGCGCCTGTTGCCTTCATGGTGGTACAACATTTTTTGTATGAATATTTGCTTATCAGTTTATTGTCAAGCATATACTTATTTTTCAACAGATCTCTATACCTCGGCGACCGTTCTATTAATGGCGCGCCTGTTTCCCAAGATCAAACTTACCATTGGCGAGAACAGCGTAATTGAGAGTTGGACAAAGTGTTTGAGTTGTCTGTCCGAGTACCAATCGTACAGTCAGTCAGCCAAATGGTGCTACGAGTCGTTGAGCGAGTTGGACAAGCGGGCTTTCCAGCAGAATGGTATGTGAAAATACTCCCATAGATGAATGAAATAATAAACTTTTGTGCAGAAGAACCCAACGCGGGCGGCATGTCAAGCATCCAGATCTTGGGCACGTTACCTAGTTACACATCCAATTATGTACCTTCGCCTGATTTTAACGGCCTCAGTAATGGTATGGTTCATGGAGAGATTCTTTCTCAGCAGCACCAGCAGCACCAGCACAATCAGAACCAGCCCGTCGTCGACGGTCAACCACCACCTGCAAACGAGTGGGACCTGGATTTGCAAGATATGTCTTGGCTCGGACGATTACCGGTCTACACCGACCTGGAACCGGGATTGCAAGGGAACCAATGGCTTGGTAGACTGTATGACGGCAACGCATTACTTTAAATTCGCTGTTAACATCAATCATCCGTCAATCGGATACTTAAAAGAATGACGATGAGTTCGGCCGGAATGAATCCTCCAGCCAATCGGAATGCTTAGAGGAATAGCACGGCACACACGCCTTTTTTTTTTTTTTTTTTTTACGAGGAGCCCTCAGTGTGGGGAAGATTCGGACCAACTTCTTCCTTTCTTTCATTTTCGACTGGTTTAATATACCATGGCATCCACTGTCTACCACGCCTCCTGCCTGTGCAAGGGCATCAAGTTAACCCTGAAGGGTGCGCCTGTTAAGGCTATGACCTGTCACTGCGTCGACTGCCAAAAGTCGGGCGGTGCACCTTACCAGAGCAACGCCATCTTTAACACATCTCAGCTTGAGCTCGATGATCCTAACAACTATGCCAAGATGTATCTGATCTCGGGTAGCCAGACAGGTAGCGGTGTCGAGAAACAAAAGTGGTTCTGCGGCAACTGCGGCTGCGGTCTCTACAACCGCCCTATGAAGTACAATGGCGAAAAGTCGGTAGTCAAGACAGGTATTCTAGACGGTCCCAACGGAAGCTCTGGGTAAGCTGCAAAAACGGTCATACAATAGACGGTGGATAATAAAGTAATGGGTCCTGTAGTGTGAGTCTGCTAGAGCCCTCGTCGGAGTTGTTCGTCAAGGACCGTGCCTCGTTTGTTGTGGCCATTGACGGTGCCAAGCAATTCGAGGCGGCTGCCAACTGAAAGGCAATAGGGAGATATATATTTGGTGTATAGTAGATGTTTTAATTGTGCATAGTCGTTGAATAACCTTGATTGTTTCTACTATATGCCCATGTGTTGTGGTTTGGGGACAAGCCTAATTGGAGGAAACGTGATATAAAGCTGATTCTGTCCAGCTCAAAGGCTACGCTTTTATAAAGCTGCGTCAAGTACAGAGAGACTATGGTGCTGTCTGCTCGGGACAAGTATCATTATATTTACTCAGCTGCATTTTTTTTATAAGTACATCCAATATTTTAGCTGAGCTGAATACAAATTGCAGGATTTTGTGTCTTCGGTGCAGATGAACTTGATTTTCAGCCAATCTTGCGCCTATACACAGAGTACAAGGACTCGCCAAATGCATATGATGTAGTACGTTTTGCTCTAGCCGTGAGCCTTTAGCGTACGCTAGCTGTATAACAGAACCCTGTCGTCTTCCCGTTCGCCGTCAATTCCAATGCTTCGACCTGCCCTTAGCATGATATTAGTACGACTGGACCAGCTTAATGTATTTCAGAATATTATGCAGAGAACGAAGAGTGTCCAGCTGCTTTGCTTGCCTTGAAAGATTGAGGAGCTGTGAGTCAATTTTGGCCGGCATGCTGCTGCTTCCTGTATTCATGATATGATCTATACCGATCCCGGTCCAGTGCTTCCAGCAAAAGGAAGTATGTACTTTGTATGCTATGAACTTTGTATGACCCACTCTTGTCACGCTCGTACATGCACACTAGAAATAAAGTTGCCTGGGACGTGGTCAATCCAGAGCCGCTCTCGCTTCCAGTAAACGGTGTGCAGACATATAGAAATTTATTCATTGTTAGTTTTTACAGGACGGCTGTGACATGCTTCGCGATATATATCTCAAACTGGAAGTAACGAGAGAACATGACAAATCACCCTACCAACGGCTCGTATCTGATTTGCCGTTGTTTCCCCTACCGCTCTTTCCATTATCAATTGTAAAATCGAGCCATCGATACTCGAAATTCACAAACCGACGTCATGGTATCAGGCACAGCCAACAGTAAACGAGAAGAAGGCGGGAAAAATAGATGAGTCACGGGCGGACCTTGACAGACTAAATTTTTCCCGCTCCTTTTAAAAGAGCTTCTTCCCATAAAAAAATTTTTTTTTACAGAGTGGAACCTCTTTTAGTAGTATGTTGACCTTTACAGGCAAGACCTTGAGCAGAGCAGTCTGGCGCCCTTTGACGTCGGTGCCCGTGCGCACCTTGTACATCCAGAACAATCTGCATAATGACCAGACCCACCCGTCCGTTCAAGTCGACCCCAAGGCTCGTATCTTCGACTTTAGAAGCGATACGACGACCGCCCCAACCGATGAGATGTTCGATATCATGAAGCAAGCCTCCCGTGGCGATGATGTTTTTGAGGTAAGCAGTTAAAGACAGTCATAACATCATCATGCTCATTTTCTTATACTTTATAAGGAGGACCGCAACGTCAAGGAGCTCGAACAATATGTGGCCGAGCGCTGCGGCCATGAAGCCGCCCTCTTCTGTGCGAGTGGCACCATGACAAACCAGCTGGGTCTGCGCACCCATTTGTCGCACCCGCCCCACTCGGTCGTTTGCGATTCGCGCTCGCACGTCTTCCTCTGGGAGGCCGGCGGTATCGCCTTCCATTCACGTGCCTCGGTGAGCCCGGTCCTGGTTGGCAATGGCATCCACGTCACGGCTGAGGAGATCGAGGGCAACCTCATCGAAGAAGACCTGCACACAGCGCCTACCCGTGTGGTCTCGCTCGAGAACACACTCAGTGGTCTGGTTCTGCCCATCGATGAAATCAAGAAAATCGCCGACCTGGCGCGCGACCGTGGCCTGGCTATGCATCTCGATGGTGCACGTCTTTGGAACG
The DNA here is from genome assembly GCA_023630325.1 of Syncephalastrum sp. PYS2702. Lineage (NCBI taxonomy): Eukaryota > Fungi > Mucoromycota > Mucoromycetes > Mucorales > Syncephalastraceae > Syncephalastrum > Syncephalastrum sp. PYS2702. Next base: position 72,533 of record JAMAMT010000076.1, read on the forward strand.
CGCACATGGCCACTGGTGTGCCGCTCCATGAATATGGTGCCCAGTTTGACTCCATGTCGCTCTGTCTCTCCAAGGGTGTTGGCGCACCCATTGGTTCCATTCTCACCGGCTCGCGCGACTTTATCAAGCGTGCGCGCCATTTCCGCAAGCTTTTCGGTGGTGGCTGGCGCCAGGCCGGTTCCCTAGCGGCCGCTGCCAAGTTCTGTATTGAGACAGTGGTGCCCACGATGCCTGAGACACATAAGCTGACCCGCTACCTGGCTGACCATCTCGTCGAACTCGGCATCAAGCTCCAGGTGCCTGTCCATACTAACATGGTCCTTATTGACACAAAGCCAGTTGGCTTGGATATCCAGCGTGACCTCCAGCCTGCGCTGCTCAAGAAGAATATCAAGATTGGAGGTATGGGCTCCAAATCACGGCTGGTCCTGCATCACCAAATCAACAAGGAAGCTGTCGACGACTTGATTGACACTATCCGCAATAGCATCGCTGAGACAGAACCCCAGACTGTCAGCGCCGCTGCTGCTGCTGCTAACTAGATCATTTTCTTACTTCCTTTTTCTTTCCTCTTATTGTACTCATAATTTACTCGTATATATCCTCTTTTCTTCTTCGCTCACATTGCAAATTAAAATGTATCCAATGTCTCTATCCAATGTTATTTTTTCCAGTATACGTCGCAGTCGTTGCTGTCCATGTTGTTACATGCTCGTTGAGTGGTTCGAAACTGTAGGGCACATAACCACAAACGAAAAACCTGTTGGATGTGGCTTGTTCTCGTATATGTCTCTTTAACTCTACTCTTTGCCATTGTGACAAACAAAATAGAAAATGCCAAGTCGCCTTGAAGTGAACAAGCGCGGCCGACCTCGAATTTTTGTGTGACCTTCCTCACTGAGCTTAACACCCATCAGCAGAAATCTGCATCTCTGTTTTTTTCTTCTCGCTACTGCTGTCATATATTCTCTTCTATAACAGAATGGCTCCTATACCCATCACCGTATTCACAGGATTCTTGGGTTCTGGGAAGACCACTACTATCTTATCCTTATTAAAGCGGTTGCCTGGTGAATATAAGACTTGTTTGCTCAAGAATGAATTCGGTGACATTGCAGGTACGCGATTACACTGCTCCTGTTCATTTATGCTGAATGAAGAACGCAGTTGACAGTCAAATTGCCAAGGAGACCAATATCGGTGTACAGGAGATGATGAACGGATGCCTATGCTGTGTGCTGGTACAGGAATAAAGGCACTGCAAGAACAAAAGAAAGCAGGCAAGACTCACATCTTATTTTAAGGTTGGCCAAATGAAACTCGCCCTGCAGGAACTTAAAGGTAACTGGGCAACAGTGGACAATCGTACATGAAGGCATAACCGTATACATATCCACCAGAGAAATACAATCCGGATCGTATCATTGTAGAAACGAGGTACTGGCCTGACTGTTTGCTAGTGAGAGATTACTAACAATGAGTGCATCGATAGTGGATCCGCCTTCCCTGGTAGGTGAACGGACTAGTCACGACGACCCTATCCCTAGAGCGATTGATTCATATGCATATATGTATGTAGCCCCCATAGCTTGGCAGATCCGCGAAATGGCAGACGAAGGTTTTGTCCTTGACTCGATCGCTACCGTGGTTGACTGTGTCAACTTCTCTGGCTATGAAGATACGAGCTACACCGCCAAGCTCCAGGCACAGTATACAGACGTCATTTTGCTCAACAAGCACGAGCAGGTAAAGATACATTTGAAGGAAAAAGGGTGATTTCATAACATCCGAGCTTAGGTCTCGGAGCGCGAGCTAGACGACGTCATTGACCATGTCAATGAACTGAACACGGACACACCCAAAGTGAAAATCGATCATAAAACCGGCATCTCGCCCGATCTTGTTTTCGGCCTGGACACACAGCTCTTCTCGGTGGACTACAACAAGACACACGCCCTCAACGAGATGGTCTTTGATCCTTCCCACCAGGAGAACGAGGTTGATCTCATTCAAGTCGTTCGCGAGAGCTCAGAGCCACAAGGCATGTCAAAGGAGGACCTCGAGGCATTCTTGAAAACGATGCCCAAGGAAGATATTTACCGCGTCAAGGGCTTCCTCCGTCTCGACGACGGCTTATATATTCTGAATCATGCGTTTGGCCGCTTCGAGCTCACGCGTGTCGAGCATGCCGAGACACTGGCAGAAGCACACAATATAGAGATTAAGGTCACGGTCATGGGCCAAGACCTGCGCATGTATAAAGATAGAGTTCAGCAAGGTTTGCTCAAGGGCAAGGAGGGTCAGGTAACTCTGACCGCTGCCCACCGCCACTGAATGCACCGCATAAAGATAGACTACCAGACCTTTATTTTGAATAAAGCGGACAGAACAGAAGGTTATGGAGCGATGTCTCCATGTATAGCACTTTTGCACTGTCCAGCGGATGGTTACATATTCATGGTTCTGAGGACACATCCCACATCCTTCCTTTTGGTTCCCAGGCCAAATGGAAAGAGGTTTCCTTTTGCGGTAGGTGAAAAATCCAGGCAAAAAATCGCGCCCATTCATTCATTTACAACCACACTCTTTACTCTTTCCGCGAACGATGCAAGACACGAATTGGAGTTCGATCACGGTATAGCCAACTTGCGATCTATGTGACTGACTGGTTAATTGACTGTTTCGGTATAAAGCAAGAGATCCATGCAAAGTGCGTCTCACTCGATCTTTCCGATTCTGAAGGTAAATCACCTCCATTCCCTATTTTTCCCTTCTTTTTTTTTTTTTTTCTCTTTCGACTAGTGTCGTTTTCTTTTTGCAAAGCAGCGTTCTGAATATTTCGTTAGATCCCACCCTTGCCGAGTACATTACTAAACTCGTGCAGCTCGGAAGACCCAAAGACAAACTTCGAGAGGAACTGCAACAATGTAAGCAGCCGCAATCGTAGGATCTACAAGTTACTGACCTCTCAATCATTCGTGTCAACAGTAGTTGGTTCCAATATTGGTAAGTCTGAAAGCATGATCGGATGAGTACACGCACTGACATTTGAGCAGATAATAACTTCTTGAACTGGCTCACCTGCAAGGTCGATGAAATTCATAACCCGTCTCAGCCGTCACGTGCAAGACGAGAAGAGGCGCGAGACGAACGACCGAGCCGCCGCATCTTTTCACAGGCCATCGGCAGCGTTAATCGAGAACAGCAGCCTCGCGACGCACCCTCGCCATCCGCGTCGTCGCCTTCCTTTTCGCGTCGACACCGTGAACGGTCGCGCTCCCGTTCGCCTGAAGCACGGCCGAGAGCGCACCAGCGGCGTGAAGATAGAGACAGAGACAGAGACAGAGAACGCTCTGGTCCGCACCCGTCCACTGCCATTCACCGCGACGGAACAGGCCTAGTCATTCGATCATCCGGGCGCAATCAGCGTGATGTCTCCTTTGAGGATGCGCCGTCAAGAGGTATATTCGAGAATTCCCCTGTACCGCCGCTTGCTTACCTTTCTGCTTTTAGGTAAACCTTCCGTCTTTGACAGACTGGGTGGCGCACAGCCCGCATCGCGTAAGGCAGAACGTCGGTGTAGGGACTGGCCTTCTTGCCCGAGAGGAAGCGATTGCCCTTATTTCCATCCGAAAACGCTCTGTCCGTAAGTTTCTATCTCGATCGGGTTGGGTCGCGTAGGAAGTATCCTGTTTTTGATGTGTCTAACGTTGATGGCTTAATAGCGACTTCCCTAACTGCTCAAAGGACGCCAGCGAATGCATGTTTATCCACCCAGCTACACCGGCTACTCAACCGCCGCAACCATCGCAGACCATACCGCATCAAGCACAGCAAACATTTCCGCATTCAACCTATCCTCCCCAGGTTGCTCTGATGGGAGCGCCAATGTATCCACCCAAGAAGATGGTCCCGTGCAGATACTATCCGTACTGTTCCAACCCAGCATGCCCCTTTGTACACCCGGACAGGCCGTCTGCTCCTGCTGCTCCTACTGTTGCGCCCGTGACGAAGCGCGTACCGGTCCCATGCATGAACGGAGCCCATTGTACGCGACCTGGCTGTCATTTCATGCATCCGGGTGACACAGATGCCGCCCCTACAACAGAGACTATTGTAAGTTGACATATCTTTTATTTATTTATCTCTCACACCCACGTGATTCAGTGCAAATATGACGGTGCATGCACGCGCCCGGGGTGCTTCTACAAACATACAAAGCAAAATGGGCCTGTGACAAGCAACCCTGGCCGTCACAAGTCGCTGGTGTTGAACGCGCAAGGCAAAGACAGCAGCCAGCGGCAGTACTCCGTGGCGGAGGATGAAGTGGTTGAGCGTATCATCGTTGGCGAAAGCGCAGACCTTATACGACCGAAGAACAGTGGTAACGAAGGCAATGATCACGCTGAAGATCTAGCTAGCTCTGCCGATCTCGACAAGGACGTGGTCATGGATGCCTAGATCCAATAGCTACTGTAAACCCCACTCTGTCATGCTTTCCCCTGAAATGCACTCCATTATACGCACGCACTCCCACACACACACACACACATATCCACAATTACATATTATAAGGTGAAAAAAGAGTGCGCCTTAACTCCGCTAATTCGACTTATAACTAATTACGTAAGCAAGCCCGGGTTCAATTCCCGGGCAGGGCCCGGGCAGGTCGTCTTTATATTAGGATAAAAAATATTAGATCTTGAGCTTCATTCCAAAAATCATATGCTACTATATCAGTGTCAACACATAAAAATCAACGCAAAGATATACAAGGCGAAGGCTTCACCAGCTTCGTGAACGCTTCGCTGCGGTCATATGTGAACCTTCGATCGGCATTCCGGATGTGATTGAGCCCCTCCGCCTGCGGCTCTGTGTCATCACAGCCTCCATTTGATCTGCGGGTCACTTCTTCCCGCTCCCGAAGCTGGTCTATTTAATAAAATAACATTCCGTACATCCGTAATTACGTAAGCTTGACACAAAAGACCCGGGTTCAATTCCTGGGCAGGGCGTCTGGCAAAGTAGACCACTGTGAGCTGTGAACGGTACCTGACCTCAATCCCTGTCAGGTCCTTATCTTTTACTTCCAATTTCCCATTGGCACGGCCCGCCCGTGTTCTTGCATGAATATCGATTGACACGCGCTCTTTTCATAAAAGATCTTTTGTTTTCTCCCACGTCTACTTTTCTTCTTCTTCTTCTTTACCCTGGTCAAGTCTTACGCTGGCAAGTATATACGAAAGGATTAGCTACAAGTATAAACTAATAAGAAGTGTAACATAGACCACTGCGTTCCCTTAAGTCCCTCTGCCACCGGTTGCTCGCCCCCAGCTGCAACGGTGTGCATGATAGTAAGTTGTCGCGTCAAGAGTACATGGTCTTGGACAGCACTAACCTCCTTCTGATATATACTTAGCTTGCAGTCTTCTTCCTCTCCTCTTCTCCTGTCTTCTCTTCCGCTCGCGCCTCTTCCTCTCTTCCGCTTGTTACATTCCAATCAGAGATTTTTTTTCCGCTTTTTCCTCTGCCCGTAAGTGAAACAGATTCAAGTCTATGCATTGAATATGAGACATTAATACACGTTTCAGTTCCGCTCCTTCCTCGTTCTCCCTTTGCGTCTCTTCCTCTCCGCTTGCTCCCCCTCTCTCCTTCTTCCCGTTTTGCGACATACTAGCCGGCTGTCGGTGACCGGGACCACCGTCAAAACTACCCCCCAAAGACATGTGCCTCTGCGCCAAATGTCTGCCCCACACCCATCGGTAAGTGCTTTTGGTTAATAATATGAAACTGAGACTCAAAAATGCATTTTGTTGCACAGACACAGATGAGGTAGTGGCCAACACGCCGTGAGCGTGTATTGACGACCCCGGCTTCGGCCGCTGGTATGTAGAATAAAAATGAAGGGTACTCCACGAGAACTAATTTCGGAACGAAATTTCGTAGGCTAGTTATAAGGTGAAAAACAAAGTTTGCAAATGGAGAGCCTTTCATTTGCGGGGCTAACAACTGTAATAATACATTTAAAAAACACATTGTCTTGTATCGTTTCTGAAGCCTTTTTTCGTTCTCGATTCGGCTCAATCGCTTAGTGTCTGTGGTTTAATTTGTTGCCGAGCAACGCAGAGATCGTCTGTTATGGTTGCCTTTACAGTATCTGATACGATAAGTATGTAATTAGAAAAAGGACGACCTTATTCGACGCAGCCCAACCATAATGGATGGCTCCGTCTGTGACACGGTGTTCTGGGTACGACCGTTGTCTTGCCAAAAGTACGACGAGATTGTAGAGCAGTGCAAGAAGGATCAGTAGGCGTCATATATTTATCATAATTGAGGCGAGAGCCATAAGCTGCGTTTGTTTCATCATTCATGAATGGTAAAAAAAGGAAACTATATATAGTAGACCGTAATTTATAGAATGCAATTCCCTCCTCCATAATGTAAACACAGGACAAAAAAAAAAAAAAAGACGCACCAGGAGAAAGAAAAAATAAAAATCACCGCGAGTGGCGCGCTGGGTTATCTTCTTATTCTTTTGGATATACCTGTGCACCCATTTTAATAGAAATGTAACACAAAGCAACGCATTGTAACAGTGTGTGGAACGCCATTGTTTCCTTGTGTTCTTCTTTCCACTCCTTTGTATGTCTGCTCTCATTCCCTCATTCTCTACCTGCAATGGCCTCTGCTGACCCCACCGAATCCAACAACCCCGCTACCACAACCGCGCGTCCCTCCTCCTCAGGCACGGAAGCAAAACCCACCTCCACAACCAAGAAGGCAACGTCTTCCGCAATCACGACAACCAGTAAGTGAACCGGCTCCGGAAAGGAGCCCTGAAATGACTCGCGTGCTGATGGGCGAGCTATTGACCGTAGCCAAGGAAACCACCCTTGCTGTGCCGTCGTCTTCCGCCGCTGTATCCTTTTCAAATTATGCGAGCCAGAGCATCGTAGCGTTTCCAGACGATACAAGCGCCGCTTTGCCTTCAACGACGCCCCCGCTGTACCATTACTCCAACATACAACCCCAATCCACCACCGCACAAGATACCCCTTCTAGTGCTACCCTCGCACCTGCCACCAATGCAGCCGATGCCGCATCTTCACACTCGACCGGCGGTTCGGGTTTATCAGGCGGTGCTGTCGGTGGCATCGTCGTAGCTGTCGTCGGCGCAAGCGCGGCTGCCTTGTTTGCCTTCATGTTTCTCAGACGTCGCCGTACAAAGCGATCTCGCGATATCAGCAGCGGACGACTGTCATCTTTTGGCCGCCACTCCGAATTCTTTAGCGCACCTCCTCCGTCCAACCCAATGGCAGACACCGCAGCCACGACTGGCGCGTATTATCACCATCAGCAACCATATCAGCAGCCATATCAGCAGCCATATCAATCCCACCAGGCACAACCGACCGCTCCCAACATGATGGCAAGCTATGGCACGACCTACGTTCCGCCACCTGTAGACTCGTATTCTTATCAACAGAACCAGCAAACATCGTATTATGCCCCTCAATTGCAATTACAGCACCTGGATCAGCCACATTCACCCCCGTTATCAGCACCCTCCCTCGCAGCAGCAGCAGCAGCAGCAGCAGCAGCAACACCTACCGCCCAATCGCCATCTGAATCAGATCCATGGCAGCAGACCCCCATTGGCACGTACACCGTTGTATCAACGTACACCCCTACGTTGGACGATGAGCTGTACGTTCAGTTGGGTGACCGTGTCCAGGTGTTTGTCCAGTACGATGACGGATGGTGTCTTGGTGCCAACCTCTCTGCGAATGGTGCCCGCGGTGTCTTCCCTCAGCATTGTGTACAGCAGCCTTCGCCACAACAACCCTTTGCACAGACCCTTGCTCCCAGTGACAATCGCTACAGTAAACGTTCCAGCTCACTGATGAATGAAAGCCCTGTCAAATAACTCCAAGGATGCGCTATACTGTAATCTGTTTGTACGAGTAATAAAATATCATAGATGAATATATAGTGTTCTGTCTAGCTGAATAGTATGGGCCTTTAGGGATGGAGGGTGTAAGCTTACGGGTATGCTATTGTTATGATATTGGAAGGTGTGTCTTCTAACAAGTCTGAAAGTAATAACGTCGCTGCCGGGGGTGGGGACCTTAGGTAAGGCAACATTGTCATGCGATAATTATCCGGAAGGAGGTGGTGCTGAACAAATACTCCCCAGACCAATACGCCACGGTTTAACTTTTATATCAGGCTATCTGGGCTTGCTGGTAGCCTGATCTAGTGATAAGGGGCATCACCTCTGCGTTCATAGAACAGTAATTTATCTTCGTCCAAGATCATTACATACTGTCGAATGATTGCAGTACTATACACCTGGGGCATCGTTGTAACTGCCGTGCGTCAGTATTTACCAAGCAAGTTGGCGAATACAATCGCCCCCCAAGTGCTCTATCCAATTGGAACGGAGTATTCGCGACCCTGGCACGGTGGATATGCTGGCACGGCGGATATGCACAGCGATACCAACGTCCGCTCGGTGTGGGTGAAGTATAAGACGTTTATAATCCTTATTCGAGTGGTATTAGCAAATTAGCTACAGTACATGGTATCGGTAGAATATACAGGGAAAAGACCGGTAATAAGCAAGTAATGAATGTCTTAGGACCCTTCCCATGCGTGTGCTCGACATCATGGGCGGCACCTGTCCAGGAACTTGGATTGTATCTCATACTATACAAGGTTCACCGATGGACGTTGGCGTATTTTCCCTGCAATTAAGTTTATTTCGAGAACATGCTCGGGCATGCAGCGTATAACAAGCCATTCGCTTTTGAAACACTTCGTCTGTGTCCGCGCACCTCTTGTATATGACGGCAACTATAAGAGCCACAGGTCACTGATCGCTGTATATGGCGAAAAAGATATCGCTGAAGGACATGCATTTATGGATGCGTGTGTGCCAGCTTATCCGGAGGTCATCATTCTTAATAGCCGAATCTAAAAAGCTAAAACATTGTGTAGAATATTTTCCACGAGCAACTGACGGAAGCTACAGTCAGCGGGAAATCTAAAAGCCGTCCGTCGTATTAAGGCTACAGCGATTTGCCCACCCAATCCCACACGCAGACACACACTCCTTCACCACCACACCATGTTCGCTTCACGTATACTCCAATCGCCTCAAATGGTCCACCGCGTCCTTCGGGTATGACGTTACTGAACACTCATTGAGTAACACTAACCATATCGAAGAGCTTCCAAGCCGAGGGTGGCTACGATTCCCTCGTACTTCCGGGCGTAAGTAGTCCCATCGTCGTTTCACCATTTCGACCCACTTAAATCTTGCTATCAGCTTCGCGTAATCAACGCTGAAGAAGGTCGTGTCCGAGCCGAGTTTACTGTGGAAAAGCAGCACCTGGTTAGTATAGCAAACGAGATCCAACCAACAGTGGCTGACATCTTTTGTTAGAACCGCTTAAAATCAGTCCATGGTGGTCTCCTTGCTACGGTGGTAAGCGCCAGTGATATACATGCATGAGTATCTTATCCTATGATAGGTGGACATCGGTGGGTCCCTAGCGCTGGCATCGAAGGGCCTCTATGCGACCGGAGTCAGCACCGATATCAACATCAGTTACATCTCGGGTGCCAAAGAAGGCCAGGTTGTCTCTGTCGTAAGTGCCGAAGAAACAAGCGTGCTTAGATTGCGCATTCAACTGACAAATAACTGTTATGCAAAGGACTGTGTATGCGATAAACTTGGCAAGACGCTCGCTTTCACCAGCGTTCAGCTGACAGCTGACAACCGCCTAGGTTAGTGGGGTTAAAGACGCTGTAAGATATACGTGTGCTGATCCATCTCCAGTGGCAGTCGGACGACACAACAAATTTGTAGCGCAAGCTTACGGTCATCCAGAGAATGAGCTGAGAAAGTGATAGAACAGATGTAGAGCGTAAATACGCATAGATGAAGAGTAAGAACCAGCCATGCAATAAATCTGGACTGTGTATTGTAGAAGAAGAAAGAGGAAGAAAAAGTGGAAAATGAACGAGAAAAAGAATTGGGCAAACAGGCACACAGCAGAAGAAACACAAATAAATGTGTTAAGGGCCAGGCACAGAAAAGATAGAAACGAGTGAGCGACAGAGAAAGCAAAAAGGTGTGAAGCTGTGATTGGTGGATTTATTTGACACTCCAAGCAGGCGGAGCATAGATTTTGTTTTTTACGCGCGCGCCTTCCTCACCGCACAATCCCCACTTATTCATACATACAACACACAATGGTACGATCCAGATGACAACTTTTGTTCTGTATTATATGTACTAATGTCAACCTCTGAACTGTAGGCTGACTCTTCTACCCCCAAAGGAACTGTCAGGTAAACACGAACTAGTAAACAGTACGCGCACACCATTCTGATTGCGTTCTAAATCAAATCTATAGGAGACGAGTGACCGGTCGTTCTAACGCCAATGCCGCTCGCGGACCCATGCCAGGCGGCAGCACTTCCAACATGATGCGCATCTACTCTGATGATTCCCCGGGCCTGCGAGTGTAAGTGCTCCTCTATTTCTCTGTTGCGTGTCTATGTGTCTCTGTGTGTGTGCGTATGTGGTGTGTGCATATTACAGCATACGGGTGCATGTATGTTGTATGTATGTAAGTGTGAGTGGTTGGATGCTCGATTGGGAAGAGGCGGGCGTCTACGGGTGTACAAAACGAGGTTTGCCGCGCTCGGTAAAAGAAAAAAAGAAGAAAAAGAAGATGCAAGAGTGCCAAAGAAGAGAGAATATGCGTGCTAACATATCATTCAATTGGGGATCGGAAATGTAGTGATCCTGTTGTTGTATTGGTCCTTTCCTTGACGTTCATTGCTTCCGTATTTGGTCTGCACATTGTGGGCAAGTTCTTACGGGCTTAACGAGATACAGATACATCCCACGAAAAGAAAAACCGAAAATACACCCTCCTTTTTTTTTTTTCCTACGCCAGCCATTCCATGACTCGACCCTTGGTATTCTAATAAATAAAGGAAGAAAAAATTCAAGATCCCCAACATAACAAGGTGTGCGACCGTGCTTCGATTGTAGTCGGATTGAGCGTGAGAGATGGAGCTCTGTGCGTTGGGATGACGGTTACACACGCCTAGAAAAGTCCGGATCCCTACGCGATAAACGATCCAACTCATCCTTTATAAATTTCCCAACCAAAGCCCGTTTCTTCTATCATCTTCCTCTTCCTCTTCCTTTCTGTACCTTTACTTTTTTCTTTATCATGTCGCAGCGAGACGTCTATAACCCACTCTTATTCGAGGTTGCTTGGGAGGTTGCCAACAAAGGTAAGCCAGCTCAGGCTGTTGTTATTGCACCTTCTCTAACACGCACACACACGTAATCTGTCCGAACCTCTTCCAGTTGGAGGTATTTACACCGTCATAAAGACCAAAGTACCGGTGACCGTCCATGAGTTTGGTGAGCGCTACTGTCTTATCGGACCTTTGACCCACGGATCCACCATGGAGGTCGAGGCTGTCAAGCCGCCAGGAGGTCCCATTCAAGAAATCCTGGACGGCATGGAAGCGCAAGGGGTCCGGCTTCTCTTTGGCCGATGGCTCGTCGAGGGCGCTCCTTACGTGCTCTTATTCGATGTCAGTAGTGTTGGCAAGTTCGCTGATGACTGGAAGGGTGAACTCTGGCGCACCTCGGGGATTCCGAGTCCTGCCCATGATCACGAGACAAACAATGCTATCTTGTTTGGCTATTTGGTCGCCTGGTTTCTCGGCGAGCTGTCTTCCAAGGTAAGAATCTGGGGATATGAACGTGCATGTGTCGTAATCTGTACTTTGACTCACGTGTGTATATGTGTATCTCTATCATGGTTAGCTTCGTGGTGACGAGCATGCCGTATCATCGGCGATGGCCAAAAAACCTGCTGTGATTGTGCATTTCCATGAATGGTTAGCCGGCGTGGCCATCCCACTATGCAAGAATAGGCACCTCGACGTGACCACCATCTTTACTACCCACGCTACCTTGTTGGGTCGCTACCTGTGCGCCGGCTCCGTTGATTTTTATAATAATTTACGCAATTTCAACGTCGACGTTGAGGCCGGTGATCGAGGCATATACCACCGTTACTGTATTGAGCGGGCGGCTGCCCATTGTGCCGACGTCTTTACGACGGTAAGTCACATCACGGCCTATGAGAGCGAGCATCTGCTCGGCCGCAAGCCAGGTCAGTTCCCTGTTCTCGATTTGATTTTCTGCATTTCTCACGTCGTACTGGTTGTCAATGTCAGATGGTGTGCTCCCCAATGGACTGAACGTCGTCAAATTTTCTGCCATGCACGAGTTCCAAAACAAACACGCTCTGAACAAGGAGAAGATCAACGACTTCGTTCGCGGTCACTTCTATGGTCACTATGACTTTGATTTGGACAACACCGTGTACTTTTTCACGGCTGGCCGCTACGAATACCGCAACAAGGGTGTCGATATGCTGGTTGAATCTCTAGGAAGTATGTATATGCCCTCTCTATCTAAAACTTTCACTCACTATCTCAACTCATAGGACTCAACGAGCGACTAAAGGCAGCGCGGTCCAACACAACCGTCGTGGCTTTCCTCGTGATGCCTGCCTCCACTCACTCTTTTAACGTGGAGGCACTCAAGGGACAGGCGGTGACAAAGCAACTGCGCGAGACGGTCAACGACGTCCAGGACCGCATTGGCCGACAAATCTATGAACGTGCACTGCGGTAAAGCCAATGATGCGATTTTTGTGTTACACAGGGACTCATGTGTGGGGCTTTATCAAGGGGCGAAGATCTCAACCCACAAGATTGGTTATCCGAAGAGGACAAGGTACTTTTGAAGCGGCGCGTGTTTGCGCTCAAGCGACAAACGTTGCCTCCGATCGTGACCCACAACATGGTCGATGACAATACGGACCCTATTATCGGTCATCTCCGCCGCCTTCAGCTGTACAACAAACCCGAGGACCGCGTTAAGATCATATTCCATCCCGAGTTCTTGAACGCCAATAACCCGCTCTTGGGACTTGATTACGAGGACTTTGTGCGCGGTTGTCATCTAGGCGTTTTCCCGTCCTACTATGAGCCATGGGGTTACACACCGGCGGAGTGCACGGTCATGGGTGTGCCGTCCGTGACCACAAAGTAAGTCAGAACACGTTGGTTCTTGCATAACTCATTTTTAATTGATGGGTGTTCAGTCTGTCTGGTTTTGGCTGCTTCATGGACGAGAACATTGAAAACTGCGAGGACTACGGTATCTATATCGTGGATCGCCGCATGAAATCAGTGGAAGAGTCTATTCAGCAGCTCGGCGATTTTATGTTCCGGTTCTGCCAGAAGACGCGACGTCAGCGCATCAACCAGCGCAACCGTACCGAGCGCTTGTCTGACCTGTTGGACTGGAAACGCATGGGCCTGGAATATATGAAAGCTCGCCAGCTCGCGCTGCGTCGCATATATCCCGACTCATTCATGGACGACGACGAGGAAGAGGAGGACTTGATGGGCCCAATCCAAATGAAGATTCCCAAACCGCTCTCTGCTCCGGCGAGCCCACGCTTCCGCCATCAGATGAGCAACGGCTACTTCGGTGAAGAAGATGATGAGGAGGATGACAAGCCGCCGATCCGGTTCAAGGAGTTCCCAGCTATGAGCCGCCCTCGCCAGGCATCACGGGAAGAAGAACTGCTGCGTGAGGGCGATATCGCGACCCTGAACAAGCTCACCCTCGAAGACAAAAACAAGCGACAGCATTAAAAAAAGTATATCACGATCCTTTTGTTTTCTGTGGAATTCATATGCATTGCATTATAAAACAATATCACACCTTTTACCCAGTTCTTCTTCATTATTATTAACTGTTTTTTTTGCTTCCTTGCACCATAATTAGATTGCACGTGCAACCATTTATGCTTGGTTCTGGCTACTGTGACAATATGTTACAGCCAGCTAATAGCAATATAAGCTGCGCAAGAAGGCAGTACTCTCACCTTGTACGCACATCTAGTGCAGTTTTGTTATTGTTGATCTGGACAGGATGGGTTGAACATATATATACTACGTCACCATGGTTCGCTAATAGTATGCATAATCTATGCGTGCCTGTGTGACGAGCACCTGAGTACCGGCATTGTATAAATAAGGATGGTTGAAACAGTCTTATAACAGAGCTAAATATGACAACGGTAATAGCGCTCAAATGAATATGTACAAGGAGAAATATAAAGGAGTATCTATTTAAGGAAATGAACTACCATTTCTTAGCGCGTGTTCCCACTAGGTCAATCTAGACACCGGGATAAATGGTGGGTGTTGTGTAAGTCCGAGTATTTGCCTGGAACATGACGCTTTCAGCTTGGAGTCGCATGATATCACGGAGTTCGAGCAGGAGTTGATCGATGAGGATAGTCTGGGGCACCTCAACAGGCGGCACAGTGAACATCCTTCGAATGTTCATGATTTCTTCTTGGAACTGTTCCATCGAAGCGACTTGCGTCGCGTCGCTGGTGTCTTGTATGTCAGAAAATGTGGAGGCCACCTATGATACGTTTAGTATAGGAAAAAAAAAACAGTATGAGATTTGTATTGTACCTGATCCAATAGACTATCGAGTGAGCTCATCCATTCATATGCATTCACAAGGACAATGGGCGAGCGGCAGCAGAACAAAAACTGCAGGAGCGACAAAAAGAGGTTCCAGACTGAGAGACCGACGTTGCCGGGCTATGTACGAAAAACACATAAGCATCGAAAGAAAAAAGAAGATGTTAGCAACATACCACGACCAACGTGCTTGGTTGGATTCGTGTCAGAAGCCGGCGTAAGGCAGGCCAGAGCGACATCCAGAATGACGGCGGCAGCTTGTTTTCCGATTTGGTGATAAGAGTCCAAGCCTTGAGGATCAAAAATGCATGGAGGAGAGATTCACCCGAGGCGCTGTAAGAAAAACTAACGTCCGGGTTCTCAAAGTCGATCGGCAAAGTGTTGAATGTCTGAAGCAAGATGTCGGTGACGACGTCTCCCCATGCGAGCAGAGGGTGGCAGAGGTTGCTACGATTCTCACGGAGGGCGGACAGGAGGAACCAACTAAGGAAGCGAAGACAGTGCCTTGGCTCGTCCAACTAGGATGCATGAGTATCCCCTTTGTGGAGCCCTTTGTGCTTACCTTTTGGAGTCCGAGGATACGGGTAAGATGGTGCTCATTCTCGAGACACATGGTCACGAGTAGCTCGGCCACGGTTTGACATGTTTTGAAATCTTTCTTGGTATACTGCTGGGACAGGGGCGGTGTCTTCAGATAGTAGACGAGCGGATCAATGAGAGAGAGATGCTTGTGCTCAAAGTAGCGTGCGAATGAATGACCATAGAGATTATCACCCGGAAGAGTCTTTTCTGTCGTGTTGAACCATTCTGCATATTCAGACCGGCTGTCCCAGAAAAGTAGCTAAATCACATGTGAGCTTATTGCTGCATGATGGTGAAGTTTCTATACCTGAAGTAATACTAGTAGAGTGTCTTTATGCAGTCTCTGTCGTGAAGTCAGTCCAATCTTGACTTCTTCAATGACGGACTCGACAAAGACGTTCTCTGGAGGGATGCCAGGAATATGTTTCAGCGAAGCAAAGGAGGCGAGAAGCTTGACGATACTCTCGGGTTGAATTGTACAATGCTGTAATCCATACTTGAGCAAGACTTGTATTTGGGGCAAAAGGATCTAGAGACAGGTATGAGTTAGGTAATTTTAGAAAAGCATGTTAGCGCTTACCGAGAAGTGGTACGGGTGCTCCTTCATGAGGATGGCTGCCATTGTGAAGACGGGATTGATATCCCATTCAGAGCGGCGCCAGTTGGCGGTGTGTTTACACAGCCCATTCAGGAATAGGGCAAAGTCTGTTGTAGCGCTTAGTACACGAACTGACTGGATACTTAATGATCTACTTACCGCTAAGGATGCCTTCTGCGTAGGGATGAGAATGAACGGTCTCGACGTAGCGGCACATGTTAAAAAGCACGGTAGAAAACGCGTGTTTCTCCATTTGCTGCTTCATAAGTTTGTCAAGGACGTCGCGTACCGGCTGATCGCGGAGATAAATGACTTCTTGCATGTCCTCGTCGGGTACGAGATCCTCAGGGTCAATGACGATACGAAGGACGAAAAATAGGTCGACTTCGTGGTTATTCACATCAGACACAGTTTGATTCTATCAGACTAGTTAGCGCTGCCAGAGCGTATACTTTTTATCTAGCTTACCTTGAACATTAAAACGAACAGACCGGCGACAGCGAACCGCAAGAAGGCGCTCTTCAGGAATTCTTTGGCCTTTAGGAATACTGGCTCAGACATGCGAGAACCGAGCTTGGTCATGAGTTTGCCGAGCGCCATGATCTGCTTAGACAGAACCATGGCCGTCAAGTGGTCCGAACGGCGCAGCAAGCACTTCAATATCTCTAGGATGAGAAGCTTGTTCTCTTCACTGATTTCCTTCGTGAGCAGCTCGATAATCTGCTTCATGCAGTTTACGATGCTATGCTCATATTCGCGCTCTAATATGTTGTGCTATAAAAGTGTTGGGATCACCTGCTACATATGAAATGCATCAATTACCTTGTATACCATGACCAATACAACCTCGAGCCACGTTCTGAGAACCATATGACTCAAGCGACTGACGTCAACATTGGAATTGAAGAGTTGGAGGACAACATCAATGAAATGCACGCCAGGACTGCTATTCTCAGCGAGCTCAAGCCGATTGCGTTCCAGAACATCGGACGCCATGGATGCGACGGTTTCGGCCGGAAGCGGGGCAAAGCTGTCCATGACTTTTTTGAGGCTACGCGAGCAGGCCATCATGACCGAATTTTGGGCTGGGTCACGCGGGTCATAGGCGAGGTTACCGAAGGTGACGACCCATTCCCCCGACGAGTTAAAGCGCGAGCAGTCCTGGAAACCCATAAGGTGCACGAGTGCATACTTTAGACGAGAGACCTGAATCGAATCGACGCTGAGATGGTTGCTAAGCATCTGCATAGCGAGAGTTATCATCAAGACGCGAACATTTTCAATCTCAAGCGCGTGAGCTATCTCGGCCGGACTACGGTCATCAGTTGCCTTTGGATGATCCCGGGTAAGTTCCTCGAGGATATCGACTGAGTAGGTCTCGGCTGATTCATGCTGCTTAGACTCGATGGGCTCGAGGAGCGATTCCCATTGGATAACTTGCCAAGCGGGGAATAATGCGCTGAGCTGGATCATGAGTTTCAGGACAGCCATGCGCTGGCCATCGCTAGCTGTCAAAAAGTAGGCTTCCCAGCATCTAAATGCGGAACGGAGGTGGAGCGTGCCAAAGGAGCGGATGAGCGCAAAGGCTTTGGTACGGACGTATTCCTGCAGAGAGATTAATCATTGTCGTCTATCCTAGAATAATATCATACCTCTTTGTCCCATAGACAGCCCACAAAGTAGCTAAATACAGGTCCAAGGTGGGATAGCATGGGAAGCCACTTGGTCTGGAAAGCGACGTCCATCTTTGTAAAGAGGCCATAAAGATTATCCAGGCCTTGATACCGAACTTCCCAGTTTTCGCTCTCGAAAATCTTAAACACGCACGAATGGAAATACTGTACGTCGGTGCTCATGAGCTTCATGAGTAAACTGAGCGAGATATCACTCATATCGTCATTGGAGGGCGGCAGCATCTCCCAAATCCTAGGAGAAACTTCCTGGATCAGCCATAGAATGGGTTAGAAGAGGTTTGCTCAAACTTACGCGGAGATAAGAGACGGCATGCATTTTTCAACAAAGTCGGATTTGTTATTGATGCCAAATCCCCAGTGTACCAAGGCATAAAACATTTTCAGGACGGGCGCACGCATGTTGAGCTGGTCGAGCTCGAGGTATATCAGCATGCTCCTGATGATCGGTGTATTTTCATCGACTTGGAGTGATGCTGCATTGTCCGAGTGTAAGGAGGACCTTTTGTTGTGTCTACATGAAAAAGTGAGCCATAAACGCAATGCAAATTTATAAGGCTTACGAGAGCTGAGCAACATGATCACCGAAATAGGGGACAATATCCAGCTCGGTGATATTGCTCAGCGGGCAGTTATAGGCAAAGCAGGCGAGCGCAGCCGAATAGCGAATGAGCATTTGCGCACTGTATACAAAGTCAACAAGTGAAGTGAATCCCTGCGTATTCATTTACCTCGCCAGGCGTTCTGGGGACAAATCCTGGATGTCATTCTTGGCTCGTAGCGAATCTAGGGCAGTCTCGTTAAGATAGCCAATGACGTCGATAATAATGGCGCGCGAGGTGATGACGTTGAGGATATTGACCGTCTGGAACCAGACGAGCTTTAGGAACTCGGCAGTTATCCGGATAGACGCCTGAGCTTCCACTAAGAGACGTGCAAGCTTAGCCAGTGAGTTGGAAGGCACGCCCGTACTAAATAAATGTGTATGAGCCATGGAACGTGCCACAATATCATGCTTACCCCGCATGCATGACAAGCGAGAGCCACCGCACACCACGGTTTAGACTATCGCAGTCGCCCTCAGCAAAAAGAGCAGTAATGACATCGAAAGCATGCGCTGGATCGACCGCAGTTGAGGCGGTGGACGTCTTTGGGACGGTCGTCTTGGCTGAGCAGAGTTTATGCAAGTTGCGGATATCTGCCGGCTCCTTTGCCTAGATTTCTGGGATGAGATGCTGTGGTAAAACCAGATCGACCTACGTTAAGAAGACCGTGCTCTTGAAACTCGTCAAAGGCCTTGTCAAAGCATCGCTGCAGAATTGTATCGAGCGCGGTAAAAGCCAGTCCGTAAGATTTGACTTTGAGAATGTAGCCCACAATTTCTTCAAAGCGCTGAATAGTCGCTCGCTACCGTTCAGTGTGAGTACAGTGTTCCTGGTTTAATAATCGTACCTTTTGATCCTGCGGTTCAATCCAGTCACCGAAAACACACTCCTCACGCTTTCCCTCGACGATACGCTCAATTGTATCGAAGAGGATATTGGCGTACGCGGTTGGATCGATCTCGTGCATGGTTGCCATCCATCGGATAATATACCGATCACGGAGCGCACCGCGGGTCGTGACATAGACGCTTCCCGCGCCGCTGCTCATGCCTGCTGCATTGGCAAAAGTGATGCTCTGGCGGCTGCGATCGTGACCGCTGCCCTTGAATCGGGAGAGAAGCGCGGCTTGGGCGGCCTGAGCCCACCGGTTTTGCTTAACACCTGGTAACTGCGACTTGTTGGCGGTGTACTCCGCGTGGAGCTGCGAGAGCTTCTCGTCTTCTTGGAAAATCCAGTTAAAAACGCAGTAGAACAAACGCTCGGTGGTGTAGCGCGACATGAAAGGGTCAGGCCAACAGCGGCGGACAAGGAGAAGCATGCCGCACTCGTTCAGCGTAATGTTGATATCATTCAGGCAAGAGTCAATTGCGTTGATGAGAGACTCGACTGCCGGAGTGGCATCAATCGCGTAGGGTACGACAAAGACACAAGGTGTGTCGGGGTCGGCTCTCGTTAATATGGGTGACGCATTTTCGCGTTCGAGTAAGCCAATGTTGCGCATTTGCTGCAAGATGATTTCGGCGACGGTGTGGCTCCGCAGCCGCAGGTGGGACTTCAACCACGCGAGACATGTGCCTTTGTCAAGGGATTCGTTAGGAATATCGTCGCCGTCATCGAGGTCACGCATGGGAGCCGATTCGACGCGCAAGAAGCCGCGTGTATCGGATGCCTGCTGCACGTTTCCGGAAGGTGTGTCATGGGCTGTAGAGAGTGCCTTCATTAGGCCAGCCATATGGGAGAGGTACTCTTCCTTGCTGAGCAAATAGTCATCGCCGCTGGGTTCGCGGGTCCGATAGAACTCAGCGAGAAGGGGCGATTGCTGGCTATGGTGATCTTGGAGCACTTGTAAGCAGATGTCGATAGCTTGTTGAATGTAGGGGCATATGCTCGGCGTAGGCGAGCGCGCCGAGCCGCTGCTAGATGTGCTCGAAGGTTGAGAGGTGTGAAGTGGGTCGTCCGTGTCGGTATCGATGAGAAGACACCCAGCCGAGATACCACAGTGCAAGATGCGTTCTTGGATGACCAAGACATTGAGCATGGTGGAGACTTCCTCGTAAGTACGCTCTTTCAGGTCGTTCACGTCCAGCGAAATTAAATCGCCATAGAAGGCGGCCATTTCGCGGCAGAGCGCGGCCAATTCAATTTTGGTATCTACTTCGAGGAGGGGCTTGTAGGGTTGACAGTCCTGGATGGTGGACAGTGCGTGGCTGAATCCATGCTCGCGCTCGGCCGCGGCTAAGCACTCAGGATGGACAAAACGATTACAGGTCGTGCATCGGTAGCCTTGCTGACAGATACCCCAGAGCGGTAAGCGACAGGAAGCACAGAGCATCAAGGTATAAAGGTTGACGAGGCTAAACTCATGACCGCGAAGGCTGAGATAGGGAGGAAAATGAGCCATACGCAGGCCTGGATTAGATTCGACGTCGAAGCGATCATGGCGGACGACATGGCAGAACTGAGGGCTGACAACCTTTTGGATACCCCCCTGCTTGACGTAGAGCATGATGTCGAGATCATTGTTAGCCATACAGGTGTAGTGGACGCTGCATTTACAGTGATAACAGCGCAGACCGTAACCCTTGAGGATTTTGAAACACTCCTTGCAGTACGCGCCGTTCATATCATCATGCACGACAGCATTGAAGGCCTGTACGCCGGTAGACAGTCGCTGGACCTGAATAGCGAGCTCGTCGGCCTGATTGTGGTTTTGGTCTGGAAAGAGATGTGGATACCAGACGTGCTGGTCGACATCGGCGGTGTCTTCGTCAGTCGAGTCCTCTGAGTTGATGCGTTGCACTTGGCCGCTGTTTCGATAGCGTCGACTGCTGTTAACGGGTGGATTGGAGCCCATCATGGTTTCCAAAAATGTGGGGTCTGTCTGCTGTCGCTGGCGGTGCTGGCGTTCTTGCTCAAATTCCTGATCGTGGCGCGCTCGGTCCAAAGCTTCGATCTCTTCCAGGTATCCGAGGGTAGGCAAAGCTTCAGCGACGACGACGTGACCTGTGCTGACGTGGTAGTAGGTGAACAAGATTTGACAGGCGCGGAACTTTGTTTCGGGCGAGCCGTACGAGATGACGTCGAGCAAATCGAGATAAATGTCTGGTTTCTCCTGTATAATGTATTTAAGGCCGCGGTGGAAGCTGTAGATGGAATGGGCCCTGCGTGCAATGGTATAAGAAAGACCTTCCGGAATATCAACGTTGCTGGATAGGTACGGATCGAGGTATTGGATCATGAAATACAGGAGAGGGCTAAAGAGGGCACGTGTTTGGAGGCTATCGTGATTCGCAGCGGCAGAGGTACGTGGACTGGTGGGTGAACGTGGTGAACGTGGTGAGCGCGATGAAGACGCGACGGAGAGATGGGTATTGATGGTAAGACCATCTCGTTGTTGAGTATCAATATCTTGGTCAGGCGTCTGGATATTGATGGCAGGTGCTTCACTTGGGCGGGGAGCGGGATCTATAGTATATACACAATGGTCGTAATTTAGACAAAGACGCAGATGAAAATATCAATATTTGAATAAAAAGAAGAGATGTTAAGTATGTTTATTAGGAATGAACTTGCCTTGAGAAAAAGAAAACGAAGCACGTGCAAAAGATGCCGTGGGCTTAGCGTTCTTCAGTTTGGGAATGAGGGTATCGATGTAAAAGGAAAGCAGCTTGGCTTGAAGCGATCCTTCCGGAAAAGAATCGAAGGCCGGTAGCATGATAGTTGCGAGTGAGCACAGTTGAGCGGTAGTAAAACAGAGCTCGGCGAGCACCAGTGCATTGTCGACAAGGAGCGACTGTAGGGCATAGGATGGCTTGGTGGGTTTCGGGTTGGCTGCTTTGAACCGACTGTCGTTGAGGACAAGGTCATTGAGCGTGGTAAGGATTCGTTCAAAGGTGGTTTGCGTCGCCGGTTCATCGTTATTTTTCGGCGGTTGGCTGAAGCTCAAAGGCGAGGCAAGAGGTGAGTTTGGGTAGGATTGCATGGGAGAGGCGCCGCGTTCACTTGGAGAGAAAGCGTGAATGTGGACGTGAGTGTGAGCGTGAGGACAACAAGATGAAGGTCGCATAGGGCACTCATGCATTCAAAATGATTATTTACCCGTGTGTCAAGATATCAATGGTAAAACCGCCCTTCAAGCCAAAAATAAGAGCCGTTCTGAGCTGGACTAAGAGATCAATACAGTCGTCATTGTCAAAGTCAGTCGAGACATGAATGGATGAACATTGCTCTGCGAGGAGGGTGAGTGCTGTAGGCGGTCGCTTCCGTTTGTGGAGCTTGCTCAGAATGTGGCGGATCATATTCCGGTACTCGTCCACCTTGGGCGACTGACCGTGTAAGTTGCCTGTGAGTGTCGGTGCATTGTTCTCTGTCTCATGCCCTTGGTCGAGTGTTGTCGATGGCACTGAACCGACATCAATCACCGTCGCACTGTTGTCCACCCGACTTGCCATGAAATTGGGGAATATGAGTAGAATTAAATATGATAATGAGAAGCTAGCGCGTTATCCCTTTCCACGATTGATTTCCGTTTTCGCAGTTCTCCAGTGAAATAGCCCCACTCTCGGTTTTTTAAATTTCTCCTCATGTGCTATGGCATTCGATGCAAGCATACCAGTTCTTCTATTCAAGCTGGCAAGGAGACCCGATTTAGCCCTTTTAAATAACGTCGAGAGCTACCGTATCCACTGACTAGCCTAGAGAGAGCCGTTCTGAAGGCATTTTCTGTAACTTCAATATGTCACTTGCTAAATATCTAAGCGGCCGAAGCCATGGTCTTTCGATACGAGCTCAGGACGCATTGGGCACTACCTACCGTGACTATGCGGATGAATCATTTCTGCGCTTTCACATTTTCAAAGTAGCATATAAAATCTTGTAGATGGGTGTGGGCCAGTTAGGCACACACCGGGCCTTCCTGGTAGGCGGACGGTGACAGGAGAAAAAACGCAAAGATACAAAAGGCGCGGGGGAAACGCAGCACAGTAAGCCACATAAGTGGATGTAGTTTGATTGTACAAGATCGAAGAGACGTATACTGGGCTCAGGCTTGCCATTTTTCCTTTAGATAGGATAAAAGCATCTACACATTGAACAGTCCTTTTTATACCGTACATAATGTACACAATGTCAAGCCCGAAACACAACCTTCTCGATCTGATATGTAGATGGAGAACGGGTATTTCCACAACACTATAGGGCGAATATTGGTACAATTAGAGCAATGAAGACTCAGAACGAGTGATATATAACAAAAGATACAATGGTAATATGTCAATGTGGCCAGTATAGGTGTAGGTAATAAAGTGATTATATAGGCATGTATAGAGGATACAAGATGATGTAAGAGGGCGATTATTTTATAGACCTAATATTCTTTTGGAGTGTATGCTGGGGGAGGAGGATCTGGAGGAGCGGATGCAGAGACGACTGACTGACAGAGGCTTTGATTGCTTCTAAACGGATGATGCAAGAGGCTCGGTTGCCACGCAGCAGCACTGCTGGAAGTGCCGGGAGGAGGTTCTACTTGATCTTCGTATTGAACTGTGGAGATCATATGCCTGCTTTCGAGTTCTTTCGCGGTGGGAGCCGAGGGTGAGAAAATAGGTTCTGCGAGAGGTTCTGCATCGATATGGGGCGAAGAAGGCCGAAGAGGTGGTGAAAAAAAATGTATGGCAGGCATAGGAGGAGCAGTTGTAGAGCCTTGTTGGTTCATTTCTGCTGATGGTTTGTATTCAGCATCAATAGAGGAGGATAGATCGGATCGTGTGGAAAGAGAGCCTGAGGATGGCTTGACTTTATTATTTAGAGTCTTCTCTTGATCGATCTGTTTCGTCTTAAGTACGCAGTGCCAGTAGAGGAAGATACCGAAGCCGAGGAAGAAAGCCAGGACGAGACCACCTGTCAAAGACAACACGACGACTAAAATGCGCAGCTGAGTTTCGTCATTCCGGATCGATCCCACTAAAGTAGACTCTTGTGATAGCGTCGAATGCTGCATTTCATACATGCCCTCTTCCAAAGCTCTCACATGGAAGGATTGAAAAGAGAGCAAGTAAAGAAGAAGAAAAGGAAGGGATGACAAAGTAGAGGAGTGAGGGGTATTTTTTCTATTGCGCTGCAAGGAGTTGCGGTGAGCATCCATTCAAGAAGAAAAGAAAGAAACATTATCTTTTTATACCCCTGATTCTCCTTAAAATAAAACTAAGCTGCTCTCTCCCTCGCTCTCCCTCTTCCTTCCGTTGTGCTGGTCATGCTCTCTCTCTTTTTCTTTTTTTTTTCTGCGAATATGCGCACATGTTATATGCCATCGTCAAAATAGTCAATGTGTGCACCCGAGACAAATGTATCCTTTTTCAAGATGTTCACGAGTTTCTGCGCCGATGCTTCCATGGACACTAGTTTACCCTATTCATAGTCATGGCCGCTTATCGTCAGCCACTTAAGAAAATAAAATAGTGCAGTATAGCATACCTGAACGGCCATGTCACTGTATAGTTTTGCTTGTTCGGGATCGCCCAGAGTTTCCCGAACCTGTTTCTGCATGGTATTGTCGAGGGGCCCAGGAGCATAAGATAGCGTCCGCACATCTTCCTTCTGATCACGGTATTAGCTACATGGATGATAAACATAAAGACATGCCTTGTTTTCTTTTGCAATAACTTGAAGGAGCATATCACGTGCAGCCTTGCCACTGGCATACAGGCCCCAATTGGCAAAAGGCTGAACAGCCAAGAGGCTCGATATATTGACTATGCATGTCTTGCAACCGGCGAAAATGTCCAGGAAACCCGATCTGCATGCAGTCATATTCACATAGACGCATTTAAGATGCACACCTCCCGCATTAAACGAGTCTGATCCACTTACATGAGGGTAGTGTATGAGATGACATTCATATCAAAATAAGCTTGGATCTCTTCGGCAGTGTACTCGGCCACCGTTTTGCTTAGATCGCCTGTACTACCAGCGTTGCAAATAAGGGTTGCATGTTTCGAACTTGTCCAGACCTAGAAAATAAGCAAATGGGTGCTTGGACGTCAGAGCCCAGTTAATCACCTTAGCCAGACCCCGGAGAGGTTCAAGAACGGATTGCTGAGTGGTAGAGGCGTTATCGAGATTGGCTTCTGCAATGACCTGAATCTTGGCGCGTGGTGTTTGCGCAAGGATCTCTTGCTTAACGCGTTGGAGTGGCTCGGTCGCCCTGCCGACGAGTACCAGCGTCTGTTCTTCCGCGCCAGAAGAGGAAGCAAGCAAAAGTGCGGTTGCCCTGCCAAAGCCTCGATTGGCTCCTGTAATCACGTACAAGCCCATGTCAAAAAGAAAAGAGGGGGGGAAAAAAAGGCGTGGGAAAAATGCAAGATGGAGAAGCTTTTACTATGCGGAAAATAATAAATTAACTAAATACATTGGCCAAGACACTCTTCATATCCTCTGACATGGCTTGCTTGGGTTGGGTCGTGTCGTGGTCGCGTTTGACCTTTTCACGCTGCTTGAAAGTACGCTTCACATCTGACTCGGCTTCATCCTCCCGCTTCCGTTTCTTCTGGATGGCTTTTTGCCGCTTCGCATGTTCAACGTTCTGAAGATAGGCCTTGTTTTCGCGGGTTGCCTGGGCAATCTCGGTTCTAAGCTTGTGTTCTCGTGCGCGTTGCTCGTATGACATCTGCTCCATCAGGTGATTCCATTTGAACTTGGGCAAGTACTTGATCGTCCACATTTCGTGGTAGTAATTGCTCTTGCGTTTACCACCTAAATGGAAGGTTACTAAGCGACCCATCCCATGGATACCGCCATTCTTACCAATTTGCTTCATGTTGAGGTGTTCGGCCAGCGTCTTTGCCTGTTTCTTATCCTTGAATTCTACCCATCCTTCGACATAATTGATCCTTCGATTCTTGGTATATTTCTTTCTTCGTTTGGTAATCTTGGGGTCTGTCGCACTTTTGTTTAAATAACGAATCGATTCCTTCATGCTTAGAAATACCTTCAGGTACCAGATGCATACGACCGACTTCGGCATATTTGCTCAAGAGTTCCTTGAGACGATGAGGCTTCATGAAGGGAGGGATGCGTGACAAGTAGCAAACACCCGCCCGCTTCTGTTCGGCCTCGAACTTGGCGAGTTCTTCGGGTGTCAGGGGCTTGACTTTCTTCTTGGTCCGTTTTCGTTTGGGTTCTTGTGCTTTTGTATCCGATGCATCGCCTCCTTCCTCTTGGGAGTCTGACTGTCTGAACCGGGCGTCCTCTTCAGCATCACTTTTCAAGTCGTCGCTACTGTCACTGTCACTGTCACTGTCACTGTCACTGTCGTTGTCGTTGTCGTTGTCGTTGTCGTCCGAATCGCTGTCGTCTTCTTGATCGGATTGTTCGAAATCAATAGGGTCGTGTGTCTTGCGCAGGTGACGAGTGCTGAATCGCGTATCGTGCTCTTGTTCAATCTCGCTATCGGATGGCTGCTCTCTTTCCGGTTCTCCGGCAAAACCGAGCAGATCTTTCTTGACTTGATCAGCCATGGGGGTGACAAAAAGAGTGAACGAAGGTGCAGGAAAGTTCTCTTTAATTTGGTTGTCCATCCAAAAACAGCAAGAAATGAACAAAGCCACCAACTTAACCGGCTGCATAACCGGAAGCAAGGAGCCAGGAGCGAGGTGTCACTTTTCCTTGCTTTATTTTATGTATGTCCAAAGCAAAGAGTGTAAAACGACAACGGGACACCAAAGTCTGCGAGAATCTCTACCAAGCAGGCGACTATTTCCGAGTCCATCGCCGCCACCGGGTGCTACCGAGACACGCGGCTGAAGATGACCTCTGTTTCTTGCTTACGACTTTTGCAAGTGTAAGTGAATCGGGCACAAGGCCGCCGTTATACTTAGTGATAAAACCGTAGTGTCCCCAGCATGATATGAAAGACTTTCTGCATGCCTGGAAAGCTTTAGACTTCGGGCAGATTCACATTGTGTGCACCGATTCAGAATCACGGCCCAAGTTTATGCAAGCTTTCTATGACGCTGCTCTTGGTAAGGAAAAGGGAAAGGAGACAAAGAAGGAAGGAACGTATCGTCTGAATAATGATACCATGCAATCTGAATTATAGCCTATCTATGGAGCGAGTCGACTGTCATGCGGATGGGCGTTTTCTATGCTCTCTATTTTCTGCATTACTCACAGCCTTCCACGTGGGCCCGCGCTCCAGTTCGCGTTGAGCCAGGTAATGTGCCTTTAGAAAGGGAGAGCAAACCACTGATGATGTATCTAGACACATGGAGACAGCTTTTATCGACGTGTGCAGACTTTATAAAGTCAGGAGATGCATCCACCGTCAAGGCAGCTGCATTCTTGCTACGTCTGAAGAAAGATCATGGATTCGTTTACACGATGCAAGCCCAAATGGAGACGACGAACCATCTGGAAAGAATGGAAATGGAGCCCGTGTATACGTAAGAAAGACCTTGAAGGCTGAGCACGGATAAATTCATGGTTTTATACAGTATACGAAAAGAACTCCAGGACTTTCAAAAAAAGCGACTCGCGCTGGATGCAGTAAGTCAAAGGCCAAACAGAACTTGTGTGTATCTCATGCTTATATATGTAGACATCTGTGGCCTGCATGGAAGGAAAGCGTCGAAAGAAGATGCGGTCTATGGCAGATGCGTACGCACACGCAAAACGAGCTGCGTGCAGTGGGCCTCAAGCGGCACGGGCAATGCAAGATCTTCTTCATAACATGACTGGCAGGCGCGAGACTAATTCGGAGCGACTGGCTGGTGCACTGATGAACTCCACGCTCATGGCAGACGAAGCTGCGTTTGTGGATATGCTTACCCACATGGAAGGAAAGCACTGGCGGGGACGGCTCCAGGAAGTAAAAGAACGACTGGACCGAGATAAATCAGAACGTCTCGACTTAAGGAACACACTACCTCTAGCTGACTCACCTACCACCACCACCACCACCACCACCACCACCACCACCACTGCTGCTGCTGCTGCTGCTAGTGCTACAATAACCACCAATACGACCAACAATGGTGATGAGACACTATCATCGCAATCGTCGTGATATAACATAGATAGGATGAAAGCATAGGCTATACATAATGTAATGTAAGGTAATGTAAAAACAATATATAATGTAAACACGCATGTAAGATATATACATATATATAATATATAACCCCCAAAATAAATCCAAGGAGCATTTTTCGTACTTCCTCACTCAGAAAAGGGAGCAGAAATTATTGGGACAGGTCGATGCCCTTCCTGCTCCAGTTTGTGAAGCAAATTCAATATTCTTCTGGTCTACAGGTAAATCTTGCGTTCCTGACTAGCGATGAATCTAATCTTGCACCCTCTTGAAGGTGTATACTTCCCGAAGACCAGTCAGTCTTCCAATCGAACAAGTCCAGTCACAGATTGACTCACAAAGTCATGGATTACGTCTGGGGGACACAGTCGAAATAGCAGGCACTTCGGGCTCAGGCAAGACGCTGCTGCTGGAGCGTATCGTACGACACAACCAAGACACGATAGTCTATATCGATTACAATCATCGGCTGAAGCATATGGCTGGACAACAACAACAGCCAAACGTGCATCTCTTTGAACCAGACACACCCACCCAACTTGTTGCTACCGTCTTGGGCCTGGATGCTTGGCTCCACGCGCATCCTGGAGAACGCGTGACATGGGTTATATTGGATGGGTGCGAATCCTATATAGGCGATGTGCTTGAGCCATTGCACGACTACCAAGCCAGGTGGGGCTTTGTGGTTGCTTATACCGTTTCAACTCCCACCGAATCCCAATCTGTTTATCGCCTACAACTTTCTAAGCAGGACGACCAATTCTATTGCCAATTGAGCATACCCAGGCAGCGTCGACCTTATTCCACATCAACAGAGCGCGTTTTAATCCATTTGGCATGAGCTGTACATACAGTACATACAGTATTGCATAACTCTATTCTACTGAGTGGGATATAGGTGTATGTACAAGGTAGTGTTTACATGCATTCACACACACACACCTACATACACATGGACATATCAGTATATACACATACGTTCATTATGAAAGCAGGTAGCATGCTGTCAAGTCAAAAATAAAGATACTAGAATGAATCAAAATTAGGATACGAACGTGACAGACAGACCAAACGAAGGCTGGTGCAATGGACAGAAAGAAGAAGAGTGAATGAGAGAGAGAGAGAGTGAGTGAGTGACACCTTTTTCCATGTGCACAAACATTCGCCCTGCGGCTAATGAGTTTTGGGCTCCGGGTCCAAAAGGTAATCAATAATAATAATAATAATAATAATAATAATGTATATCTGACCTACCTGCCTTTTTCTCTTCTCATTTTCTCCTTTGCTATACTTTCCTCTTATTCAATGCGAAACTTGACCCTGCCCACTGGCCTACTAGACCCGCATGCCCTTCGCGGGAAGCCCCCACCACAGTCTCGATCATCATCCATACCGTCCACCCCTCGATCACCGATGTCTACCCATTCCGGAGCTTCCGCCGATCCTTCCGAAACCCATCATGCCTCTCATCTAGAGATCGCCGTTATTGAATCCACCCTCATGATTCAAGACTACCACACCAGAACGCAGCAACGCGTTCGTCGTGCTCTCACTGTACGTCTGATAAATAACATTTGCGTTCCTTCTTTCATGGAAGTGGTCGGGTCACCAAAATATCTGAAACATGGCCTACCATCTCTCGTTCTAATGCAAAAAGATTGACACGCATACTGTTGTTCTCTTTTAGGTTTTCAATGTTGTTGTCGAAAGCAGTTTCGAAAGCAAGTCGTTGGTGCGCTACATTCCCGACTTTAGAGAGTTTGATCAAAAAGTAAGCAGTGTAAGGCTGTAGTATGGTCACTTGCCTCATCTAATGCTATCTTTAGGTCAGAAAACATTATCGCAAATGCAAGTTCTCGCTCCCGCCCCTGGAGGAACCGGATCTGCAGATGTATGTCAACAACAAACGGTCGAGTTTCCGTGCCTTCCTAGTGCGGCTGTCCAAGCTACGTAATCAGAAATCCAACTCAGAGAAGATTGAGACCTATCTGCGGCGTTGTGCGCGGGACCCCGTCATCAGCCGTTCCTCGCTTTTCCACGACTTTCTTTCCAAGCAGCGCCCCGAAGACAGAGCCTCTCAGCGATGGTCCCCTTCCTCGCTGGGAGTGTCTGATCAAGACATCCAAGACATTGAGATGGAAGATAACCCGTCTACCCAGTCCGTCATTTCTGCTTCCATAGACTCGCACCCTTTGACCTCCGATGAAAGAAGCACCCACACCGGCCAATCTTCTCCCGAAGAAGTCATGCATGCCTCCCCCGAGCGCTCCATATCAAAGCACACCTTACCGCCGCTGGATAACTATAATTTGCTCAAGGTTCTTGGGCAAGGCTGCATGGGCAAGGTGAGACAAAGTGATGGGTGGGGCTGTAAACGGCCTTGTTTAATTTTATTTTTTATTTTTCTTGCCTTCTGATAGGTACTCCTTGTGAGACGAGAGCGGCCTTCGGATCGACTGTTGGCCTTGAAAGCTATTCCCAAGGAAACCGTCGTGAATCTCCAGGAGATCGAACATATCAAGATGGAGCGCGATATCTTGACCGTCCTTGCGCAGGTGCGGCACCCCTTCCTGATTCGGCTGCACCACGCTTTCCAGGATAGTCATCAGCTCTTTCTGGTCCTGGATTATCACGTTGGTGGTGATATGGCCACGCAATTAGCAAAGTTCTACAAATTCGCCCCGGAACGGTGCCGGTTGTACGCGGCGGAGATTCTGTTGGGTCTGCAAGAACTGCACGCGCTAGGCATCCTCTATAGGTAGGTAGCTATGTCAACAACCACCTTTTGAGTTTATATCTGTACATCATCTGACAATTTTGTTATTTCATTAGAGATCTGAAACCGGAGAACATCTTGCTGGCCGCAGACGGCCACATTGTTCTGACTGACTTTGGGCTGTCCAAGCAGTTTGATTTAGAACAAGCGCCGCTGCACGCGCAGCACACCAACACATTTTGTGGTACGGCCGAGTACCTTGCTCCTGAGATTTTACGGTCGGAACCGTACACGTATGCGGTTGATTTTTGGAGCCTAGGCACGATCCTCTACGAGATGCTGGAAGGCACACCCCCGTTCTTCCACGAGAACCACGCGGAAATGTATCGTCGGATTATGGATGAAGAGCTTGTGTTTCCTAGCCACTTTGACAGCGTGACAGCTGACTTTATTGCCGGATTGCTGGACCGCTGCTCGTCGACGCGGCTGGGCACTGGACCGGAAGGGATGTGGCGGATCAGGACCCATCCTTATTTCGCGGGCTTAGATTGGTCCGATGTGTATCACAAGCGGATCCGACCACCATACGTGCCTCAACTGCGCTCCGCCTTTGACTTTTCCAACTTTGACCAGGATTTCTTGAGAATGACACCGAGACTCAGTCCAGTCCCGGATGACTTGAGCGAGAGTGTCCAGGTCGCTTTCCATGGCTATTCGTACATTTACCCGGGCGAGCCTGACGACCCAGTTGACGAAGACATGTACTACTATTCTGACAGCGACATCCGCTCAAACGACCTGAACAATGACGAAAGCTTTATACGTGCCGACGATAATAGCAGTAGCAGCGGCAATTATCAGCATGAGCGACCTACGCATGCCATTGACGATGACACCTCCTCCCCTTCCTCCTCTTCTTCCCCCTCTTCCTCGATTTTATCAGCATCATCTCTTTAATTTACTGTACCTCTTTTCTCCTGCCACGCATGCATGTATTTAGCCGCATCTTGTTTCTCTTCCATTGTTAGATACTAATGTACACAGTTTTTTTTCCACGTTATATATGTCTTCTACCTAGCCCTTGAACGAACTACGCATGCTTCTTCTTTCTGTCGACCTTGAACGGCTGATTAAATGCGTGTTGGAGGCGCCTTACTTTCTGTTCACCGAATCCCGGGCACATGACGAGCGAGTCGGTGGGTGCTTCTGCAATGGATCGGAGAGAACCAAAGGTAGATAGCAACGTCATGACGTCGGTCTTGTTGACAGAGCGAATCTGGGTAAGACAACCCGTGACCTTGTCGAAGTAGTCTTCCTGGGGTCGCTCACGGATGAGATCAGGCGGTTTGTTTTCAAATGCTTTGTAGGTCTCCAGGTAACGGGCGGCTTCTTCATGGCTCCAGGCCAGGATGAGGGTGAATTTATTTTGGATGGCAGTCCGATTAAGTTCGCGGAGGGCGTCATGGTAGTTTTCAATGTCGACAAAGACGAGTAAAATGCGGAGCACGTACAAGTGGGCCAATTTGCCCATACGATCATAAATATACGATGGATACAAGCGATGGTATCGTAAACTGAGGTAGAGCACGCCTGTCGTTTGACCCACAACGTAATCCGGTTTGATCACGTCGTCCACCTCCCACGCCACATTGTGCACATGCCGTAGCATTGGGTTCTTCTGCTGCGAAGGGTTCACCAGAATGGCACTGCCTACAGTGCTCCGGATTTGCCTTTGAGGACTGTTACTAGCATTCATCGAAGGCTGTATACGGTATATTTGTACGAGGATAACGGGCTAAAAACTTCGCGTCAAATAAAAGCAAAATGCATGGCGTTTTCTATATTTAGCTGCCCGACCTATCCGGCGCTGTCTCATCCAACACCACTGCATGAGACTGACAGGACAGGCTTTTGGTGTTGATGAATGACAGTCTCGGGCGGAGAGGTTGATGCATCGAAGCAGCTGAGTCTGACGATACGCAGATAAAAATATATGGATGATAGTGTTGTCATCCCAGAAGGCATGTCCGTGAGGATACCATGCCCCATTCAAATTTGTATCATCCGCTTGTCGTTTGTTTGCAGGGTCGAGCTTAGATTACAGCGTATATCACTGATCACGACAGCGTATATTACTGATCACGACAGCGTATGTTACTGATCACGGCACCGAAAATAGTATACACATGGTGGGCTTAATAAGCGAATGTTTGGACAACAAAGATCAAGGAAACGAAAGCAGAAAGAGAAAGGAAGTACGGGATAATGATATATGCCTGTTAAAAAGCAAGGTCGACTTCATTTCTCAGAGACATTACGCGGTGCACCATTCACAACATGTATCATATTATGTCATAGCGTCATACCATACATTTGCCCCTAAAATGACAAGGAAATAGATAGTGTTGGGTTCAGCAATTAAATACATATATTATACATTTAGAAACACAGCCCTGACATCGGTCAGTGAAGGACGAATACCTGCACCACTCTGTTTGGAGTAGAGTTTCAGTATGGGCAGATGGTTTTGGAGACATATATTAGCCAGGCAATATATTTTATTAGCTTCGAGTGCGGTCTTCGCATCTAAAGGTACGTCCAGAGTAAAGTGCCTGAAAAAAAAATGACTACATACGTAGATTGATAAACCCCAGAAATAATCTCGATTTTCTCCCGCCTGATTTGGTGCAGAGAGGACACTGTAATGCACACATCGACGAAAAGCAGAGAAACAACGGTATGTGAATATGGATGCGCGGACGTTGGCATCATGGGTGTCATTTTTTAGGCACGTGGATCATGATGGAGAGCATAGTGCTTTGCAATATGATGCATATATATTATATATATATATATGTACCATCTTGAAAGACCAGCCTTTTACAGTTACACGGTTGAATCATACATGTATGTATGTGTACTGACATGGTGGATAATAGAAGATAGAATAACGGATGGAATGGAGTGTATGAAGAGGAATACAGTACTGTACACTATATCGATGGGGTAGGTGAAATATATCGTACTATTCTTCAAGTCACAGTAAAGAAGGTCCGCAGCGTGCAGTGACCCCCTCCTCTTCTTCAGCACCCCTTCCTTCTTGCTTCTCTATTTCTCTTCTTTCTCTGTTTCTCTTTTTCCTTCTTTCTTTCTCTCTTTCTCTCTTACTTTTCCTCTTAAAGACTCACCTCTTCCTACGTTACTTTCATGTCGTCCTCTGCTGCAAGCATTCTTCAACGACAGTTCAAAGGTACAGCCCTTTTCGTGACCACCAAGCTCCGAATCTTACAAGTTGTAGAACTGACAAGGAATCCTGTCCCCGGATTCGCCGTCGATCTCAAAGACGATAACATCTTTGAGTGGTAATCGTGTTATGCCGAATTCGCTCTCTCGCTTATCTGCCATGCCATTAGGGATGTAGCCATTATTGGTTCACCAAAAACAATCTACGAAGGCGGCTATTTTAAGGTGCCCTTCTATACGCATAAAGATACCTGACTTGACCGATTCCATTGATTTCTTAGGCAACCATGTCATTTCCGGACGATTACCCCTTCAATCCTCCCACCTTCCGATTCGATCGCGATTTTTACCATCCGAACGGTACCAAATACAAACAACGATAATAATACGGATGCTAGTTTTACTGACCTGAGCTCGTATACAGTGTATCCAGATGGCCGTCTTTGCATTTCCATCCTGCACCCTCCCGGCGACGATCCGGTCAGTGGTGAAAAGGCGGAGGTATGAATAACTGCTTCATTTCCAAGTAGTCCAAGCCAAATCACTTGCAGGATAGTCATTCATTCTTCTTTCGATAGGAACGATGGAACCCGACACAGGTAAGAATTGATTTCTGAAAAACTGTAGGTTGCTCAACGAAGACATGTTTGAATATGTGTAGTCAGTAGAAAGTAAGTCCTAGAGAAGAAAAAAAAAAAAAAAGGAAAGAAGACAAAGGAAGGAGGTGCTAAAGCACGCGCTCGCATGAAAATTAGGTGTACTAGTGTCAATCATATCCTTATTGGCAGACCCAAATTGCTCAAGTCCGGCCAACGTCGACGCAGGGGTAAGTAGCGTGGAGTGAATGAATATGAGCAAATGCTGATTATGACATTACAATTGTGGTTAGGTCGCATATCGGAAAAACCGAGAGCTGTATGACAGCATAGTAAAGAGTAAAGTTTTTTCTTGTGAGATGGTATGAATCATTTGCTGACAGCCACTCACAGCTCAAGTGGATGCATCCAAAGCGGACATTCCCCCAGGATTTGAGATGCCCAAGTCAGAAAAGGATTTCATGTTGGCGGCCCCGGCCGAGATAGAGGACGATGAGAACTTGTAAGCTATATCCGCGTCTATTGTGCAACCGTCCGTCGATGGGCTTATGCTTATACTGTCATTATTCCTGTAGCTGGTATGAGTCTGCCGAAGAGAGCGACTTTGTAGACGAAGACGACGAAGACGACGATGACATGAGCACGGGAATTTAAGGGAAGGCGCGGCATCCGAAAAAAAACAAATAAAATGGAAGAAAAACGAAAAAGAAAAAAAAAAAAAAGTTACCCGCCCTGAGAGAGAGCTATATTTTGTGTTTTTTTTTCTGTCCTCCTTGATAATTATATCTTGTTATCTTTCTTTCTCGAATTTCCCCTTACTCTTCTTTTTCCTTCATACTCCCTTTCAGTTCCTACATCCCACAGTCTACCATGGCGTCGACGACGACTACGACTACGACGAAGCGCCAGACGCCGTTCTACTTTGGTGGAGCATCCTCCTGCGTAGCGGCCATGGTAGTTCACCCCTTTGACCTGACCAAGGTGCGCCTGCAGAACACAAAGGGCGCAGGCCAGCACGGCATGTTCTCGACCATGGTCAACATTGCCCGGTCCGAGGGCTTCTTCAAGCTGTATGCCGGTTTGTCCGCGAGCATCCTTCGCCAGGCAACCTATTCGACCGTTCGGTTCGGCGTGTATGACAAACTCAAGCAGGTGGTCGCCAAGCGGACCAATGGTAATGATTTTATTCATTGAGGGCAAGATCATGTCGATCCGCGGTTGCTTACTCTTTGTTTCCCAGATCCGACGGTATGGCATCTGCTGGCGTGCTCGTCCTTGGCAGGTGCGCTGGGTGGTGCATGTGGCAACCCAGGTGACGTTATCAACGTGCGGATGCAAAACGACGGCCAGCTGCCGCCCCACCTTCGGCGCAATTATAAGCATGCCTTGGACGGCGTCATACGCATGTCTCGTGAGGAGGGTTTGTCTTCGCTCTTCCGTGGCGTCGGCCCTAACGTCAACCGTGCGATCCTGATGACTTCATCCCAATGCGTATCCTATGATATCTTTAAGGATCTCCTCCTGAGGTATTCTCCTCTGGGTGACGGTCTTGTCGTGCACTTTTCGTCGAGTGTTCTAGCTGTAAGTTGAACATACCTAAGCTGGGCGTGAACGTGTACATAACAGGACAATAGGGTCTCGTTGCTACGACGGTGTGCTCTCCCGTGGATGTGATCAAAACCCGCATTATGACGGCCAGCTCGTCTGAAAGACAATTATCCGCACTGTCCATCATGGCGCACATGTCTCGCACGGAAGGCATCTCCTCCTTCTTCAAGGGCTGGACCCCTGCCTTCATTCGTCTCGGCCCCCAAACCATCATTACGTTCGTTGTCCTCGAGCAACTCAAGCAATTGCATGCTACTTGGCAAGACAAGAAGCTTGTCACTCCTGCCAGTGCTCACTAGTTAATCCGATCATCTGTCGCTTTTAATTTTTTTTTTTTTCATTTTTATTCTTTCATTTTTATTCATTATCTCATCACTCCTCCATTGCCGCTCGCTTATCGCTCTTTTCTCCTTGCTGATGTCTGTATATTCGCCCCATCCTTTCACTAGAGTCATAGATCCTTTTTAATAGATGTATAACTTACTCCATAAAAAATTGCAGTCACAGTCATAACTATCAAATAGATGAGCGACTTAACACAATACATAATGTCATGATGATGACTGGTAGTTCGGTATTAAAGCATTTCAAGTGACTCCAAAAGATATGACTCGGTCTATTTTTCCACGAAGGTCATTTTTGGACTAAACTATTCAATATAATATGCGTCGTATCTGTCAACTAGCGGATCTCATTATATCAATGTGTCCCCTCAAGTTTTTGTTTATATATTAAACCGCACCTATAGATCTGTTGATTACATAATCTTTATTTACCCGCTCTAAAACGGCGTATACGTGATGCCTCAAACTAATGTATGCATGAAAATCAGTCTCACGAATTATAATTTAGGCCAAACTGCTGTGGAGCGAGATTCTACGGTTTTGCCTCCCATCCCAACACTTATTTTGGTACGACGCAGTATTTCTGTGGCATATAGCTACCAAAGAGTTGCTGGCAACACAAATTACATTTGGCTTCTGGCGTTGAGTGCCTGTCGATGTCAGTGAAGATGGCAGACGGAGAAATCTCTGCGGAAACGCTTTGGCGCAGACAGATCAGTTTGTATTAATGCCAGTACTTCTACCTTGGGTTTGGACTAGTGGACTATCTACGTAAGATACTAGATGGCTCTTGCGACTCACAATAGAGTTTTCCCATCACCGAGACCTGGATTTTATTCCACTGGGCAGAGCGATCTGTGATCGAATTCCCCAGATACCAATGTCGGCTCGTATGCTCTCTTACTAAGCTTAAAGTGTTTGACATATAACTAGCCTACAAAATTTCGTTCCGAAATTAGTTCTCGTGGAGTACCCTTCATTTTTATTATACATACACAGCGGCCGAAGCCGGGGTCGTCGATACACGCTCTTGGCGTGTTGGCCACTGTCTCACCTAGAGCTGAATGCATTTTTGAGTCACAACTTCAAGATCACATCTAACAATTTCTTACCGGTGGGAGAGGAGCAGACATTTGGCGCGGGGGCACATATCTATGGGGGGGTAGTTGCAACGGTGGTTCCGGCCACCGAACGCCGAGGCTAGTTGGTCGCAAAACGGGAAGAAGAAGAGAGGGAGAGCAAGCGGAGAGGAAGAAGAGCAAAGTGGGAGTGGAAAAAGGAGTGGAAGTGAAACGTGTGTCAATGTCTCATCCAATGTATAGACCTGAATCTGTTTCACTTACTGGCAGAGGAAAAAGCGGAAAAAAACCTCTGATGTGAGGGCAGCAAGCGGAAGAGAGGAATAGGCGCGAACGGAGGAGAACACAGGAGGAGAGGCGAGAAAGAAGACAGAAAGCTAAGTATACATCAGAAGAAGATTAGTGATGTCTAAGACCATGTACGCTTGACGCGAGAACTTACTATCATGCACACCGGTGCAGCTGGGGGCGGGCAACCGGTGGCAGAGGGACTTAGGGGAAACGTAGTGGTCTATGTTACACTTCTTACTAGTTTATACTTGTAACCATATCCTTTCGTATATACTTGCCAGCGTAAGACTTGACCAGGGTAAAGAAAAGAAGAAGAAAAGTATACGTGGGAGAAAACCTTTTATGAGAAAGAGCGTGTGTCAATCGATATTCATGCAAGAACACGGGCGGGCTGTGCCAATGGGAAAGGAGAAGTAAAAGATAAGGACCTGACAGGGACTAAGGCCGAGCTTTATTCCAAGTTTTATAGGTTCCATTGGCTAACCAAGCTATCACGCAATTCACGTTTTACCAATGGGAAAAAGAGCGTAAAGATAAGGACCCTGACAGAGATTTACGTCAGGTACCGTTCACAGCTCACAGTGGTCTACTTTGCCAGACGCCCTGCCCAGGAAATGAACCCGGGTCTTTTGTGTCAAGCTTACGTAATTACGGATGTACGGAATGTTATTTTATTAAATAGACCAGCTTCGTGAACGCTTCGCTGCGGTCATACGTGAACCTTCGATCGGCATTCCGGATGTGATTGAGCCCCTCCGCCTGCGGCTCCGTGTCATCACAGCCTCCATTTGATCTGCGGGTCACTTCTTCCCGCTCCCGAAGCTGGTGAAGGCTTCGCCTTGTATATCTTTGCGTTGATTTTTATGTGTTGACACTAATATAGCAGCATATGATTTTTTGGAATGAAGCTCAAGATCTAATAAATTTTATCCTAATATAAAGACGACCTGCCCGGGCCCTGCCCAGGAATTGAACCCGGCCTGCTTACGTAATTAGTTACAGGACAAAATTATTTTATTATATAGATGATATGATAATAGATAGATAATTTTGAGCGTCTGATTCTGCATACCTGTCTTGAGAATTATCCTCACCCATGACCTTCAAATCGGATGGAAAGTCAC
The DNA here is from genome assembly GCA_023630325.1 of Syncephalastrum sp. PYS2702. Lineage (NCBI taxonomy): Eukaryota > Fungi > Mucoromycota > Mucoromycetes > Mucorales > Syncephalastraceae > Syncephalastrum > Syncephalastrum sp. PYS2702. The sequence goes on from JAMAMT010000076.1 coordinate 111,716, forward strand.
TTTGGCTTACCTTCTGGTGACCAAGTCTTGCAGGTTTCAGAACATCACACGTCGCCGCATCGAACGTTTCCTATAACAGCTGTCGATTGCGTTAGGCAAACTTCTTCGATTCAGTGTATCCATAATTATATACCTAAGATCGAGTTCCTATGCCTTTCAGTAAACATTGCGAAGGAACATCACACCATGTTCTTTGCGTAGAGAGACGAGAAAACCTCGCATGTGACGTTTTTAGTGATCATAATTACTGCTACTAAGGACGATAAAGAGTATATCAGTGTCTAACCGGTTAGTTGGTGGCCAGAGCCTTAGCTAACACATCACAGATAGGCACGATGAATGTACACAGCTAGTGTGCCCTCTTTAGCGTGCTGCTGTTGTTGGTCATGCATTTTTCAATAGCTTAAGCCAGCTTTCGTCTAGCGCGTCGCGAATCCTTGCCAGTTATGCTACTTGAAAGGCAGCCATTTCATATTAGACTTTATGCCTTGTAACCTGAGGATGTTTCCACCCTTCACGAACGGCGTTCTGCGCGGTTTCGTCGTGCAAAGCTTGTTCACATAGTTCGTTGCTAAGGTGTGTTTCGCGACTTGAATGAATGTGCAGAGGAAATGGTCTTCTGCAAAGTACGTATGGTTAAACGGTGTTTTGAGGCGTATAGCATGTCACAGAGGACAGGATAGGAGCCATGATACTTTGATATGGGACTCATTTATTCGCCTTATCCCAGTCATAGCTGAAGAGAGATAACAGTTTTTAGTATCTTATATATTGAGGTCGATACGGTAATAGACTTGAACCAAACAACCCGAGGATTACGACGAGCAAGACACATTAGAGACCTGGGCGAGAAGCGTGCCATGAACGAGCAAAGCTCATCAGATAAGCTATACTGTACTGTACTGTACTGTACAGCAATGTGTTCCTGTCTCAATCAGGATGGCTGTTATATTCTCTACTTGAGTTGCAAAGGACGTCATCGCTGAATATTGGACATTGGACATTTGGACATTGGACTTTGGATATTGGATATTGGATACTGAATACTAAAGACTGAAGCCTGAAGCCTGAAGCCTGAAAGCTGAAAGTAGGTTACTGAATATTATACTGCTGAATAGACAGGTGATGCTGCATATATATAATACAGTATTTACACGAGACAGCAGTGGTGCTGTTGCGCCACTTCCATCTGCTGGCTGTTACGCCGACCGAGCGGGAAATAAGTTTGAAACCCGCAGCCCCTCCCTCCGTAACTGTTTCTTCAAGCCAACTTCACCCCTCCACTTTTTCTTTCTCTCTTCACATTTCAATCTTTCGACAATGGTATACTGGCCTGCCATTCTACTGGAATATACTCATACATGTACACAAATCTAGGCTGGTGCTCTGGAAAACGCCCAAAACGAGCTTCCGCGAATTAGAGACGTCGAGGAGGAATCGCAGCTCGGTTCCATCTTCTCCGTCTCCGGTCCTGGTATGTGAACGAACGAAGCTGGGCACATTACGCGTCTTCTTTCTTCACTCTTTGCTAATCTCTTCCTGTGTCTGTCTGACCAGTCGTTGTGGCCGAGAACATGCGAGGTTCGGCTATGTACGAACTGGTAATAGAACTGTCCATGTGGATATACAATAGAAAGAAGAGACATAAACACGACCGCCTTGGGTCGCCTTTTCTTTAGGTCCGTGTTGGCCATAGCGAACTTGTTGGCGAAGTTATTCGTATCGATGGTGATAAGACCACCATTCAGGTCTATGAGGAAACAGGTACATCCATACCCTTATGAAAGCTGCTCATTCTTACCACATGAATATGATAATAATGATACTTCTAGGCGGTCTCACCGTGGGTGACCCTGTCCTGCGCTCTGGTACACCTCTCTCTGTTGAACTCGGCCCTGGTATGCAAGCAACACACCCATCTTCACATACCCGAGAAAAAGAAAAAGTAACATGGTCATAATCGAACAGGGTTGATGTCCAACATTTATGATGGTATCCAGCGGCCTCTTAAGGTACGCACGCGTCACGTATTATCGCAGCCCAACTCAACGCAGCACTTGACGCTTGAATGGTCTTTAGGCTATTCAAGATGTCTCGCAGAGTATCTATATCCCCCGTGGTATTGCTACCCCGGCACTTGACAAGCATGTCTCTTGGGATTTCGAACCCGTCAATTTCCAGGTATATTTCACAACAATCTCTCCCTTGCCATTCTCTAACATCATATATCTTAGGTGGGCGACCACATTACTGGTGGTGATATCTACGGTAAAGTATTTGAGAATTCCCTTCTTTCCGACCACGCCATCATGTTGCCTCCTAAGGCACGCGGTACCATCACCTACATTGCTCCCAAGGGCCAGTACACCGTTGAGGTATGAGTTCACGATTACGGTGGGTACTAAAAACCAGTTATCTCATCTTGCTCTGTGCACAGGACACTGTTCTCGAGGCCGAATTTGAAGGCGAGACCACAAAGTATACCATGAAACAGCTCTGGCCTGTGCGCTCGCCTCGTCCTGTCGCGGAGAAACTTATGGCCAACTATCCTCTTCTGACTGGTCAGCGAGTGCTGGACTCGCTCTTCCCGTATGTGATACTCCAATCGTGATAGTAATGCACTGGTAACTTATATGCAATACAGCTGTGTGCAAGGTGGTACGACCGCGATCCCTGGTGCCTTTGGTTGTGGCAAGACTGTGATCTCGCAGTCGCTGTCCAAGTACTCCAACTCAGATATCATCATCTACGTCGGCTGTAAGTCATACACTTTCTCTAGAAAATGGGACTGACACTGTGTAGGTGGCGAACGTGGTAATGAGATGGCTGAAGTCTTGATGGACTTCCCTGAGCTGTCCATTGACATTGAGGGTCGCAAGGAATCTATCATGAAACGTACGACACTTGTTGCCAACACGTCCAACATGCCTGTCGCTGCTCGTGAGGCGTCCATCTACACTGGTATCACCCTGTCGGAGTACTTCCGTGACCAAGGCAAGAACGTTGCCATGATGGCTGACTCGACGTCGCGCTGGGCTGAGGCGTTGCGTGAGATTTCGGGTCGCTTGGCCGAAATGCCTGCTGGTAAAAAGAAAACAAAAGGAGATATGCATGGATGGAACACTAACCTAATTACCAAGACTCCGGTTACCCGGCTTATCTGGGTGCACGCCTTGCTTCCTTTTACGAGCGTGCCGGCAAGAGCGTGTGTCTTGGCAATCCTTCGCGTGAAGGCAGTGTCAGCGTTGTTGGCGCGTAAGTATAACCCTGGATAGAACTATAGATGAGAGTTCGCATATGTAGACGATACTAACATCATCTTTATCAGTGTCTCACCTCCTGGTGGTGATTTCTCAGATCCTGTGACCGCATCGACCCTTGGCATTGTTCAAGTGTTCTGGGGTCTTGATAAGAAGCTCGCGCAGCGCAAGCATTTCCCCTCCGTTAATTGGAACCTGAGTTATTCCAAGTATATGAAGGTGCTCGAGCCTTTCTACGAGAATGCCGATCCCGAGTACATCAGCCTGAGAGACAGATGCAAGGAGATCCTCCAGATGGAGGAGAACTTGTCTGAAATCGTCCAGCTTGTCGGCAAGGTAACTAAATCATACCTTATGCTTGTAGGTGTGGTATTCATGTTTCTATCAATAGTCGGGTTTGAACGAAACAGACAAAATCACGCTGGAGGTCGCACAGATCATCAAGGATGACTTTTTGCAGCAGAACGGCTACAGTAACTATGATCGCTACTGCCCATTCTACAAGACGACCTGGATGCTCCGCAACATGATTGGCTTCTACACCCACGCGACCCATGCGGTGGAGGTCAGCAACAACCAGATTACATGGTCTAAGATTCGTGAATCGATGGGCGATATCATTTATAAGTTGTCGTCGATGAAGTTCGAGGTACATTTTCCATCTCACGAGAGTAGATTAGGAAATACTGACGATAGAATGAAATATATAGGATCCTGCGGATGGTGAGGCTGTACTCACAGAAAAGTACAGCGCCTTAAACAAAGAGCTCGAGGCTCGATTCCGTGACCTCGAAGTCTAAAAACTCGGGACGTTCGATGTGAATGTGTATACGAAGTGTATTCCTGGAAAATATATCTCTCAAGTTTTCTTTTGTTATCTTTCGTTATTCAACTTGTGCCTGGTACAGTACAGTACAGTATATGCTCATCACGGTTATGACAATGCTATTTGAGTGCGTCCAACCGACAGAGCCGCTTGACCTGAATAGAAAACATACCGTGACATCATCTATCATTTCAACGCGGTATAACTTCTGCAAATGCTCGTCAAATATTTGAGGTACAGGCAAACTTCGTCTGTAATGCGGTGAATGTGAACCGCGTGATGGTAAAGTAGGCCAACGGATCCTTTGAAACCTGCAAAAGCGGTTGACGTCAATCTCTGTCAGCGTCCTTATCTTTACGCTCTTTTTCCCATTGGTAAAACGTGAATTGCATGATAGCTTGGTTAGCCAATGGAACCTATGAAACTTGGGGAAAAGCTCGGCCTCAGTCCCTGTCAGGTCCTTCCTTACCTTTTACTTCTCCTTTCCCATTGGCACAGCCCGCCCGTGTTCTTGCATGAATATCGATTGACACGCGCTGTTTCTCATAAAGGTCTTTTGTTTTCTCCCACGTCTACTTCTCTTCTTCTTCTTCTTCTTCTTCTTCTTTACCCTGGTCAAGTCTTACGCTGGCAAGTATATACGAAAGGATTATAGTTACAAGTAAAAAAAGCAATAAGAAGCGTAACATAGACTACTGCGGCCCCCCCCCCAAAGTCCCTCTGCCACCGGTTGCCTGCCCCCTGTCCACCGGTATGCATGAAAGTAAGTTGTCCTATCAAGAGTACATGGTCTTGGATATCACTAACCTTCTTCGGATGTATATTTAGCTTGCCCTCTTCTTTCTCGCCTCTTCTCCTTTCTTCTCCTCCGTTCGCGCCTCTTTCTCTCTTCCGCTTGCTCCCCTTACACCAGAGGGGTTTTTTTCCGCTCTTTCCTCTGCCCGTAAATGAAACAAATTCATGTCTATGCATCGAATATGAGACAGTAAGACACGTTTCAGTTCCACTCTTTTTTCGCTTCCTCTCCCTTGCCTCTTCCCCGTTTGCATCCTCCTAGTCTAGGCGGTCGGTGGCCGGAATCACTGTTGAAACTATCCCTCCAAAGACATGTGCCCTGCGCCAAACGTCTGCCTCACGCCCATCGGTAAGTGCTTGTGGTTAATAATATGGAACTGAGACTCAAGAATACATTCTGCTGCACAGCCACAAATGAGGCAGTGGCTAGCGCGCCGTGAGTGCGTATCGACGACCCCGACTCCAGCCGCTTAGATATGTAAAAGAAGTGAAGTGTGGTCCACGAGAACTGATTTCGGAACGAAATTTCGTTGGCTGGTTAATTTAGATCTTGAAAAAAGAAGCCTTGCATATAATCATGAACATCTTGATATATCCTGTCAGTTAAGCATTCACAGATCTCGTTGAAGACTTTTATATCAAAGTCTGCAACAAACGCAGTGTGTTTTGTTCAAAAGGCTCGCACGATTGCCTTATTAACCAATGTTTGCACTCCCAGTGTCTTTTACGTGGAAAGAAATTAACGTCAATGTCGCAATCAATCCAAGGGCCACAGACGACGTGACACCCGATCAGCGCCAGACTTAGGATATAGATAGAGACAAAGTAGGTGCGTGTACTTCCAGAAAAAAAAAAAAAAAAAAAAAAAAGAAGGCGATCAGAAATTGTGAGGAACAGGCGCAAAGGTGTTGCTACGCGCTGTTTTCTGCCATCCCCAGTGGCGTTAAGTCAATTACAGGACAAATCATTTTGTGATGAAAATTGTGCTTTTTTTCTCGATGCCAACCCTTCGGACAAATGTTGTGGGCCGTTGTCACTTAGCTTCATCGCCTATTACGGCCTCCATTCTCGTCGTCTGCGCTCGCCATGGCGCGAAACGACTTGTCCTGTGCACTTCAGATGGCTTTTTGCAGCTGGTAGACACTGTCTGTCAAACCAAGCAAGCAAGTGATTTAAAGCTGTATAATGGAGCTCAGAAACTTATACTTAAAACTATCATGAAGACACCCACGGAGCTCGTGTTTCTCCAGCTTATTCATCTTCGAAGTTTACCAGCTGAACATTCAGAAGCGTGCTTCTCTTTATTGGGACGCACACTAAATGGCACCGTCGCTCTTGGTACGAGTCATTGTCGGAGCAGCCAGTAAGGTCGCGTGTATTGCTATCGTCAGCACCACTAACAGCGCCACTTGTGAAAGTTTCACATGGGAAACCATCTATCAAAACGTATGATAGTGTTTTTTGACTATTCACATTCAGCGATATTGGAGTCTCTTTTAACCTCCATTCATAGGACGACCTGATATGGATCGAGGCTTCTGCTACGGGTTTTTACGGCATTCATCAAAACAGATCTACCGTTTCCTATGACTTTAGTTCTCCTGAACATAAGTGCAACTTCTACCTCACTCGGAAGCGTACCAGGAACTCTCCACAGGTAACAACCTCAATGAATGGTACGTGTCGCATTTTTATAAGCATCTCGCAAAGCACCTCGCCTTGTTTATCATGTACGATGGCAATTAGGGTCCGTCGCTCAGCCCTTGGCAACTTACCTCTCGCTCCCAGGGTAAATTGGAGATGACAGGTAAGACATATGTTTCTTACATATATTATAGCATCGATGGCCTGTGGGTTGGGCACAACGACGGTGTTGTCACTTATCGTTGCTTCCGAGATGGCCGGCAACATGACGTTATGGTGACTGTGATACCTGTAGGTGGTCGCCAATAATACACTCGTCTAGCTCATGAGACCCATAATAGGGCGAACCGATCAAATCCATATTTGCCGTCCGACTCACTGGAAGCGAAGACGCTGAAGGCATTATCATCATAGGGTATACTTTGTCGTATTCCGCCTATATTTACTAACTCATCTTACTAGCGCTGAAGGTTCTATTCAAACTTTCGTAGCCCTTGATAAGCACGACCCAGCCAAGGTGGCCTTTCAAGAGTTCTATGTACCTGGACCAATTCATACAGCAGTCCAAGTGGATGTATGCTCTAAAGATATTATCGACATAGGCTCACTTTCAATTTCAGTCAGTTTCATTTTTCGCTAGTATGGGACACGATGCTCGTCTACACAACATAGCTCTTCCGGTCAAACCTGCGCTGTTGCCTGAACAACGTAAGCCGCGATTACATTTCACTCCTGCTTCTCATCTGGAACTTCAGATGACCTAGTTATTATTCCAGTCGCACATGTCATGGATGTATCTTTGCTCCATATTTATGATAAGCAATCTCAGGATATCCATGCGTACATAGTACAGCTTCCGTTGACCTTACTCGCATTTGAAATCAATCTCGGGTAAGCGACATACGTACGTTGTCCGCTTGTTTTACTAACCAATGTGGCACACAAGCCAAATTACTGAGGAATATATCAATGCACGACTACTGAAAGACAACGTAGATCGAACTCTCTCACAGATGACCGGCGAAGAGCATCTGCAAAAGGAACTTATAGCAAAGGAACAGGTGGGGCACAGTCGTCGGTTTGCTATAACCTATTGATCGGTTATTCAGCAAAGAGTCTCAGAGATCGTTTCTCTGAACCGAGTAGTAAACCTGCTACAGCGTGCCAAATCCTTGGACAAGCGTCTATTTCGGTGCGAAGTAGAACCAAGGGTGACATCTTCCGTGGAAACTGCTATGCCTGGAGACGACTGCTTTTTGCTTCTCCGGCTGCAAACAGACTGCATCCTTGACAGCGACGGTTGGTCAAGTAATGTAACCTACAGCGCTTGCTACCTTCGGCCTGCTAATAACCCACAGTACGGATGGATCTACATCACCAAGATAATCTTCATCAGGAATCCATCTCGCGTGCATGTGGCCAGGTGACTAGTGCGATCGGAAAGACATACACGTTCCCTTTGACAAGTGTCAGTCACGCGGGTAACATGTATGTGCTGGGCGTATACTGAAGCTATAGGAACACATCTAATACAAATCTAGAGAATGGTGCGTCCCTTTTGACACGGAAGCAATGCGTCTTCCGCAGATGGTGTCTTTGTATCTGGTTAACAAAGCATATGCTGACACGGATGACGAGACAGGTATGTAACATATGTTGGTCATGCAAGTATAAGTAAATTCAATATTTTAAGCAGCCTGCAAAAATAATGTTCCATTCCCACTTTCCGATGTGATAATTGACGATCTCCATTTTGCTACCGGATCCTTATTCAATGCACCGAGAGGGACTGATCAGGCGAATGTCCAAAGTCGACGCCAGTTTAACATCGATGCGTCAATGCGTACACGCAGTCACGCGGAGGTCATCGTATTACAGGATATGATTCAAGACTATACATCTGCAAGCATCCGGTTCCAGGTTGAGCTGGGAGTACGCTCAGCAGAGGAGATTTATCAATGTGTACTTTTGGAAATACTGAAAGAAGGAAGGACACAGTAAGGACAGCGATACATAGCATTCTCAATTGCCGCTTAAACGCATGTAAATTCCAGAGAGGATCTGAAACGACTATTTCGAGATAACCAGACAGCTTGCTTCATTTTGCCGAGGTACCCCAACTCCCCGGTGGTCCTGAGAGTGCGCAAAGGTAAATGAATAGTGTGTACAATACTTTTTTCTGATACACAGATGAAATAGACTTGCAGCAGGCTCCATCAGATTCCTCCTTGCATCTTGAGATACATATTGAGTCCGGAAATGCACTTTTAGTCTTGAAAATTGAGGCTACACTTATGGCGCGACTTGCCGAATGGATGAAGTATGGAGGAGAGTATCAAGGTGAGTGAGTTGCGGTATAAACTCAGTACTCACCAGTGCATTAGGAGAGTGTTTAACGGATCACAAAACAGTGGCAATAGTTCTAGGCTCGCTTGAGACTATGCACGTCGGCGGAGATCTTGATGAGATTGCTTTGCGTAAAGTGGTCGTAGCTTTGAAGAAAATGCACAATGCATTACATATTAATACACTTCAACTACCATAATTGAAGGGTAAGACTAAATCACGTCATATCATAGTCAGTGTGAGCATTTTATGCACTCCATTTAGCTGAGTGACGATTACATCTTGTGGGAATAAACGCTTGATTTCAAGTGATGCGGGTACTGCTGCAACAGAAGAGACCCTTCACATTGCAGCTTCCGAGGAGGAACAGCACGCTGCTTCGCAGCTATGTAATAGAAGGTTCTGTAGTCGTGTTGTCTCACACCATCCCTCAAGCTTCCTTCGGAAGACGAATTCAGCTGCTGCTTCTGGTTTGGCCTTCACGAACATGACCAGCTCGTTTGATACTGTCAGGAATGGGCTGTTGTCCTCTAATATGTAGGCCCAAAGGGAGCAAGACAGAATGGATAGGCTGTGGAGAACAGGATCCAAAGGGAAGAGAGAGCGGAAGTACAAGATTGACAGATTGTGGTAAAGCATCACCCGTCGGGTCATCTCGTCTTTGTAGAAAAGGTCTAGACTTGCCTCTATACCCAATCGTATACCGGTTGCTATCATGCACTTATTCAACTCCTCCATCG